>APFE031419390.1:15802-33065 GCA_000404065.3 Pinus taeda
AAGGATCTTGGCCTCAGTTCATGGTCCCAAAGGGAGGAAAGGAGGCCAAGGCTCTGTTGATGGCCTTTTTGTATCTTCTTTCTATCACTGTTCGACTTGCTATAAAGAACTTAAATGGAAACAACTTTCTAAATCACCAAAAACAACCTATTCTTAACCAAGAAAGGGATTTGTCTAACAGCATCTAATTCATAAACTGAAACAAAGCATATAAATACAAGCAAGAGGAGCTTGGTTACATGGATTGGGCCCTAACCCAAGAGCTTCAGCCCTTTGAGGTAACTCAGTACTAGCTCAAAAAGGATCTCATCTTTATTATCAAAATAATAATAGGATTACGTGAAACTGTCAACAAAAGTAAGCTCGAAGTTGAGCAGAGCAAAGCTACAACAAAAATTCAAAAATTTGACTAACTTCCTAATGAGGCCCTAGGCCTCTCTACTTATACAACTGAAGCTCCCAACAACTTCTTTAAAATCAGGGAGGCTTGGCTCCCAAAACTTGAGATAAACATAATTTATCCTCCACTTGCTCGACTGCCTCCTAGTGCATTGATGTGGTTGTTTGTGCTCCAGGCTGCATGATGGAGAATTCGAAATGGGGAGTCATAAATGAGGGGGATACCCTCCTATAAATCCTCTCCCTTATCTACTTCGAATTATTGCTGCCAATTGTCTATTAAATCTTTGACTTTATCTCCAAAATTGAACAAAAATCTGCATTAAACACATATTAGACTCCATGGCATAATGACCAAACCAACTCACTCCATAAGCATAAATATAATAAAAAACATGCAATAAGCTAAGAGAATGGTTGAATAAACTATGTTAGGAGGCAAAATGAGCCCATATAATTACCCATTTATGCAGCTCATCATCACCCCCCTACTGAAGGTGTTACTCATCCTCTAAGCAACTTAATCCATCTCCTCATCTTTAATGGCCCTGATGGCCTCCCTGACATCCCATGCTTCTGATGTGAGGTCCTCTTTTCTGCCTTTTAGCATTCCTAGCAGCAGTGGGGGACTCAATTTGAGGCCAATCCAATTGACCTTCAAATTCTGCATAGAGTGCTTGTACAATGGCACTCTCCTTAATGCTTCTTTCATCCTTGTTTGGGAGTGATACTCCTTGATCTGCAGATTGTGTGGTAGGGTGTTCCACCTCCTCATATAAGCATGAATATAGTCATCCCCCAGTAACCTTTCCATGTCCTCAAAATGTGCAATGGCCTGAGCCTGATCATTGATATACTTATGGGTAATTTGGGGATTATTTGCAAGCAGCTGGTGTGTGTTGATGAGAGCCATGGGGTCTGATGGCTTAGCTCTGATCATGAGGGGCTCATTCTGCTCCTTTATCATCAATTTCCTTATCTTTGCTGCCCTAAATTCCTCATGATTCATCCATGATGCCATGGCCATTAGTTGCAAGTCCCCTAGCCTAGCATTGGGGTCCCACACGTTCATATCGGTGAGGGCCATGTTATGCAAATAGAACTCTGCTATTTTTGTCTTGCTTTCTGATGAACTTTGGTCACATAGGTCTATAAACTGTCTATAATCTTGGAAAGGCATTGTGCCTCTTTGTGCCAAAGTCTTTATTTGAAACTATAGCCATTGGTCCTTGAGGTATAATCCATATGGTAGAAAACCCTCAGATCGCTGCACCAGTTTTCCCGCATTGGGTTTTTTCCGGGGACATTGGTCCAAAAATAATGGTGTCATTTGGTGTGATTGTTTTTGTTTCCTTTAGTTGTTGATCTGTAATATGTTGAGCATGCACTAGTGTTTATTTTCAGTATTTACATTGTAAATAACTTGTTAAGTAACGGAACAAGTAGGTAGGAATAAATCAGTAAAGTGCATGGAGGGTTTCTAACTGGTAGACTTAGAAATTTCAACAATATTGGATGACAATGATGTTTTGGAATATGTTAAAGGAAAGTACCGGAGCCACCGGAAAATGCTCCTGCTGTTACCAAGTCCAAATATAAGAAAGGTGAGCTCAAATTCAAGAAAATTCTTATTGATTCTTTGAAAGAGCGTTTGCTTACTTATGTTGGAAAATTGAAGTCTAACGATATCTTTGATAAGTTGGTTGGGATGCATGAGGTCAACAATTTGAATCACATCCTTTCCTTGAAGAATAAACTCAAGGACATAAAAATGAATAAGGGGGAATTTGTGTAGTCCTATGTCATAAGGATATCCCAATTAAGGGATTAATTGCAGATCGCTGGTGAGCCTGTACTTGATAGAGAGCTGGTTGGTCACTCTTCAAGGTCTTCCTCCTATTTGGGAAACCTTCATTACTACTATAAACAACAATGACAAGTTCCCAACATTTGATGAGCTCGTTTTTAAATGTACTCAAGAAGAAACCAGGATGATCTCTAGAGGGAGGATTCAAAAGCACGAAGAAGGAGAGCCCTTTATATTTGCTGCTCAAGACAAGAAGAGAAAAGGAAGAGGGAGACCATCAGAAAGGCTTGCTCCAAATTCTAGGGATTCCAATGGAAAATTCAAAATAGAATTACCAAAAGTTGAATGTTATAACTGCCACAAGCATGGTCACTATGCCCGAGATGGCCTAGAAAAGGGAGATGCTCCGAGGTCCAACTGTGGCTTCAACAACAAGAAGTTTAACAATAGAGAGAGTCGATGATAGAAGGAGAGATGATAGAAGAAGAAGAGGTGCTCCTGATGATCGTGAAGATGGCCGTGAAGAAGGCCATCGTCTGCAAAAGAGATCAAGGAACTCAATATATGAAAATAATGTTGTTGCCACCCAATCTGAATATATTCTTATTTCTTCCCTTTCTAGTTCCTCTCCTCCAGATTCTTGTGATAATTGGTTGGTAGATAGTGGGGCTTCTAGACATTTCTCAGCATATCGGGAAGTCCCCTCAAGTCTGGTTAAGAGGGAGCCTAATCTAAAGATCATCCTTGGGGACAACTCTACATATCTTGTAAAGGGCTTTGGTTTTGTTAAATTTTATTTGGAATTGGGGGAATTCGTTCTTCTTTATGATGTTATGTATGTTCTGGGATTAAAGAAGAACTTGGTATCTGTATCTGCCTTGGAAGATAAAGGGACGAGTGTTGCCTTCATAAGAGGAAAGATCCTCACTTGGCCTATGGAGTCTCGCATGAGGGATGCTTTCACCTTGCGATCTAGAGTTGAAGGAATCTATAGAGTTAATGGGAAACCACTACGAGCATTGGTTCACGATAGAAATCATCAAAGTGAGCTATGACACCGAAGGCTGACACACCTACATTATGAAGCCTTGCCTAAAGTTAGAAGATTGGTTTCTAGGATACTTGATGTTCAATCTAGTCATGATGGTGTATGTCCAAGGTGTGCTAGTGGAAAGAAGACAAGGGGACCATTCCCCTCCAGTAAAAGCAAGACTAGTGATATTTTACAACTCATTCATTCTGACTTATGTGAACCCATGCTAGTGCACTCCCTTTGTGGCTACCTCTATTATATAATCTTTATTGATGATTTCTCTAGGAAAACATGGATATTCTATTTGAAGCTTAAAGACGAAGCGTTTGACATGTTCAAGGACTTCAAGGCATTGATAGAGAATCAAATAAGGAAGAGAATCAAAGTTTTTAGGTCCAACAATGGTGGAGAATATACCTCAAATGAGTTCGTTCACTTTTGCAAGGAGGTTGGAATCATAAAAGGGACTATTGTATGTTAGTTTTTGATGGTTGGGTAGCATCGAACAAGTGTTCTAGTCTCGACTTTGGTCAGAGAGGCTACGAAACTCCAGAACTCCAAAACCTAGAAAAGGTTTAAGGAGAAAACACCTAGAGATGGCTCAATTAAGTTAATTAGTCAATAATTAAATATTTCTCGAGTCTAACTTAGGAAAAGTGATTAATTAACAAAAATTAATTGAGAAAGGTGAGATTTCTCTAGAAAATCACATGGATCCACTCGGATATAATCTTAGCTATTGATGAGGATTTAATCATGGTCGTTGGTGAGCCAACGAGAGATTATAAGAGGAAGTCAATGGCGTTGGAACAAGACACACTAGAGTAGCGAGTTTCCTTGGCAGATCTAGCTACCCAAGTGTAGAGTTCGAGGAAGGAGAGGAGTTTGATCCATAAGGAAGTAGAGGTGAGAGGGAGATCAGTTACAGGATTCCAGAGGAATTTTCCAGTGCCTGAAGAGTTAGTTGAGGGAGGTCGAAGTTATCCACAAGAGGTTGCACAAGGGATTGCGCAGAGCCTCAAAGAGGCAATTCAATTACGCCGGAGAGGAAATCGATTTAGTTGCTGGAGGCTGAGATTTTCACCAAGAGACCAAGCAAATCATTTCCAAAGGCAACAACAAGCAATGTGTCATCATTAGAAGCAGATTCTAGGCTGCGTGTTATGCAAAAGACTGCATAAAGTATTTTCGGAGCTAGTTTTGAGGCTCGTTTTGTTGCAGAATTGCTTGAGGAGGAAGGGAAAAATTTCCTCAATAATTTTGCCAGTTTTTCTCTCAGAGAGGATTACCAGTTTCACATCCATTTTATTGTACTCAGATTTGCTGCTGCATAATAATAATAAAACCTTCATCTGCTGCACCGATTTTCCTGCACTGGGTTTTTTCGAGGACATTAGCCCAAAAATAACGGTGTCAAATTTTGTGTGTGTGTGCATCTACATTTCTCAATTCCTGTTTATTTTTGACAACGTTTTTATTTGTGAAGAATTGCAGTGTGATTTATTTGTTGTTTGCCATAGCAAATAAACTACATAATTAATCAGTTAGAAGAACAAATATCTAGTTGCTGCAATTTAAAGAAAAATTTCACATTGTACCATATAATCCCGAGTAGAATTGTGTGGCTAAAAGAAAGAACATGTCTATCATGGAAGTTGCCTGAGCCATGTTGCATGATCAAAAGTTGCGAAATTTCCTTTGGGGAGAAACCACAAATACAACAGTCTATTTTCAAAATAGGGTTCCTCATCAAGCCCTGGGTGATAAAACTCCCAAAGAAGTGTTTACAGGTGTGAAGCCCGAGTTGGACACCTCAGGATATTTCGCTGCCCTGTTTACTTTCATGTGCCAAAGAATAAGAGGAAGAAGCTGGAAGCTACTAGAAAGAAATGTATGTTTGTTGGATATTGTGAAAATTCTAAAGCCTTTAGAATATATATTTCTGGTCAAAGGAAGATCGAGTCTAGTAAGAATGTGACTTTTGAGGAAGATGTTGCCTTGGAAAAGTAAGGGACCATCCTCCGCCTCCTCTTATTGAGAAGAAGGATGATGACATGGACCTACTAGAAGGTCCTTCTGTGCCAGATTTGAGAGGGATATTGTTGATGATCACATGGAGGTTATGAACCCCTTGGATCCCCTTGCGAGCAAGAGACCTCCTTGGCTTCGTGATACATTATAGGATGCTGAGAGACATGCTGTTTCTAGAGGAACCTTTAGAGAAACAAAGAAAACATGTAGGTACTAGGGATATGTTGCAGCCATGAGCACTATCATCCAGGTTGAGCCTCCCACTTTTGAAGAAGCAGAGCAGGTTTGGAAGGATGCTATGACCGAAGAGTACGAGTCTAGTATGAAGAATGATGTGTGGGATGTTGTTCCGAGACCCAGAAGAAAGTTTGTTGTGACTTCGAAGTGGCTATACAAGATTAAGCATGGAGATGATGGGAGTATTGAGAAATATAAGGCGAAGTTTGTGGTTAGAGGGTTCTCCTAGAATGAGCGAGAAGATTATGATGACATCTTTGCATGAGTTGCCCGATACACTACTATCCGTTCTATTGTTGTCCTTGCTGTAAGTCAAGGATGGGCCCTTCACTAGATGGATGTAAAGACTGTGTTTCTTCATGGCATACTCTAGGAAGAAGTATATGTTGAGCAACCTCAGGGATTTGAAGTAAATGACAAGAAGATTCATGTTTGCAGGTTGAAGAAAGCACTATATGGGCCTAGTATGCTCGTATTGATAGCTACTTGGTGAAGCTCGGATTCATGAGAAGCAATGCTGATCCGAACCTCTACTTCAAAGTGGTCCCAAGTATGCCTTTGATTTTGATTTTATATGTTGATGATCTATACTTGAAAAGTAGTGAGCCTCTATTGCACAAGTGTAAGAGGGAGCTAGCCTCTGAGTTAGAAATGAAGTATCTTGGTTTGATGCACTATTTCCTTGGATTAGAAGTATGGCAAAAGGGCAGAGAAATTTTCCTTTCTCAAGGAAAATATGTTGTGAAATTGTTGGAAAGATTTGGAATGGTAGAATGCAAGTCCTTAGCCACACCAATGTAGATGAAATTCAAGAAGTTATGTGGAGATGTTATAGGATCTGACTTGGCGAACCCCTTTGAGTATCGACAATTGATTGGGGCACTGATTTTCCTTGTGGACACTCGTTCAGACATATGTTTTGCAGTCAACACTTTGAGTCAATTCATGACATAGCCTCTTCATGCACACTGGATTGCTGTCAAGCATGTATGGAGATATTTGCATGGGACGATTAATCTTGGTTTGAGATATACTACTGAAGATGTTCGAATTCATGGGTACACTAAAGTTGACTAGGCTGGAAATGTTATTGACAGGAAAACCACATCAGGGTGCTGCTTTAGTTTGGTTTTGCTATGATATCTTGGATGAGTATGAAGCATAAGTATGTAGCTTTGAGCATGACCAAGGTAGAATATATTACGGCTAGGATGGTTAGTTGTGAGGTAGTATGGTTGAGGAAGCTCTTTGGAGAGTTGTTTGAGCAGGTCCTGTGCATGATGGTGATATATTGCGACAACAAGAGTGGGATTGGATTAATAGAGAATCCCATTTTTCATGACAAGTCGAAGCATATTGAGATCAAGTATAGTTATATATGAGACATGGTGTAGAGAGGAGCCGTAAGACTCCATCATATTTCGACTGGTGAGAAGATAGAAAACATACTCACCAAGGCTTTGCCGAAAGGGAAGTTCTTGGTCTTCAGAGAGCAGCTTGAAATGATGGATGTGCCCGCATGGGTAAGGGTCCCGACTGATCGATGCTCTTCCCCCCTATTATGATAGTTGTGATCCTTACCACATGGTAAATTGTATCTTGCCTATTGTCATCTTTGGGACTTGACAGAGTATACCCTAGTTGACATCCTACCCACAAGCTAGGCTTATTGAGATTGCCACCCATCTGGCCAATGGGTGAGGAGACTTGGGATAGTTGTGATCCTTACATCATGGTAAGTAGTATACTGCACAAGTGAGGGGATGCAGGTGTACTATCACTGGCTCTTGAGGGTCAAGTTAGGAAGATAAATAGGTCATAGGATAGTTTGGATCCTTACCTCACGGTAAGTAGTATCCTGCCCATTATCCTTAGATAGAGGGTGGTAGCTTGAGCTCCCATATGATGTCAAATTCTTCTTCTTTAGATTTGAGAGTGTTTGACAGATGAGTAGAGATGAGCAGAGACAAGACATGACTTGATTCAGTGATGACGATGACAAGATGAGATTAATGATGTAGTAGAAAATTTCTCCCTAGTTGAGAGGGAGTGTTAATTTGGCAGCTCAGGGACAAATTCCCTCCTTTGGACAACCTTCCTCATCCAGAGAAGACCCTCTTTTCCCTTGGAAGAATTTAATTTGGTCAAGGAAAAATATTATTTTTAATGACAAACACACAATGCCCCAAAAGTACAAGTTGGCCTAGACAGGGAAAAGCCACCTCCAAAATCATATATACAAGTCAAGGCAACCTCATTTGGATATTATCATCACACATCTTCTTCTCTTTGAGGTTCGATCACTTTTGAAAATTACAGGTCTCTTTTACACGTGGGAAGAGGAGAGAGAAGATTTCAAATTGGGCCAAATTCTGTCTTTGACTAGCCTTTGACCAACGTTTTCTTTTTGGTGGTTAGGATTGATTTGACTTGAGTTTTTGCATTTCTTATGGAGGCCGAATTCTTTGGCAAGGAGGACGATTTTTTCAGTGCACTTTGACGTTGGTTGATTGTTGATTTGCAACTATGGTTTCAACTGAGTTTGACTTTGACCGAAATTATAGGACTGTTTTGTTTGCATTATAAGGCCACATTTTTTTACAATTGACTGAGCTCTTTTGGAGTCTTGTTGACCATTGACCATTTGGGATTGCTACTGTTGCTCTTGATTTTGACTAGATTTTTAGATTTGACTTGTTGTCCAGATTTGACTATTGGGCTCATCTTTTGGATATTGATTGGTTGGTTTTGTTGGATAGTCAAAGGTTTGACTTTGACTCTTGATTGATGGATTGAAACCTTGTAATCTCTTTGTTGAGCATTTGGTGACAATCTAATAGAAGAAGAATTTGAAAGGGTTTTCCCCCTTGTGGAGTTTTTGTTTGGTCTTTGACCAAATCTTCTGTCTCTTGCTATTGGTCTTGATTGTTTTCTATAGTACATTGCATTTATTGTTCTATCTACAATTGCTATTTATCATTGGAAGATTGAATTTGATTGCTAATTGAAGAAAAGATTGGGCTAAGTGATTGTACTTAGCATAGAATAGTGGAAAATTAACAAGATTTACACCAACAAACCATGCACAAAACTACCTATTAAGCTCGACTTGTGATTTTCCTAACTCATCCTAGACCAGTCATACGAAAAGACAACAAAACCACCTTCTCTCCACTTTGGCTAGGGCTCTCAGGGCTGCAACTACCTCTGATTGTCTCTCTCCAAAGATGTGATGCACTTTTGATTTAATGAGCCATGAAGTGGTCTAACATATAGACATTTGATTGGGTGAATGGGTGCCACCAATAGTGGAACCAAACTAAACTTGTGCCACAATAAATTCGAGTAAATTATTATTTGCCACATAATCACTTAAGTCGACTTGAATATTTTCCCAACAATAATAGCAAGGTGACAAGCTAACTTGCATAGGAGGATAAAATAATTTTCATTTAATTTCTTCTTGGGGCAAAGTGGTTTCCCCTTGGGAAAACTAGATATCTCTTGGGGGAATACATCCCTAAGTTGCCCAAATTTCAATATGGAAGAGATTGAAAATTTCTAATCTGTTGCAAAGACTGCTAATTAATTTTCTAATTGATTAAAAATTAAGTGTAGTTTATTTGCTACGGCAAACAACGAATAAAATCACAACTACAATTTCCACCATAAAATTGTTGCAGAAAATAAAACGCTGGAACTGAGAAATATAGAGCACACACACAAGAACTTGATACTATTATTTTTGGACAAATGTTCCCGGAAAAACCCTATACAGGAATGACAGTGCAGTAGATGAGGGTTTTATTATTATGCAACAGTGAATAATCTAAGTACAATCTAGATGCCGAAAAATGGCAATCCTCAGCGAGAAAATCTGACAAAATTATTTGAGGTAATTTCTCCCTCCACTGGCAATCCTGGCACAACACCACTAAGAAAACTGGTCGTCCAAAACCTCTGTGCAAATACTGTGCATCTTGTAACTCGCACTCCTGGAATTTGTCTCTAAGTTAGACATCTTGCCGACTGCTACTGCTGGAGGCGATCTTCTGGCTCTTTAGAAAATTTCTTGTCCTCTGGAAGCTGAATCGACCCCTGCTTAGCCAAATCGATCTGCCACTTTGAAGCTGCCTATGCGGTCCTTGTGTAGCCTCTAGTGGAATAACTCGGCCTCTTGCTGCTGCTTCTCCAGAACTGGAAATATTTCTTCAGAATCACTATCTCTGTCCCTAACTGACTCTGCATCCCCTCTGGCTTGAACTCTCTCTGCTCAATTGTTGGATAGTTCTATCTCTGCCAAGGAACTCGACCTCAAGTATATCTTGCTCCGACCACATCGACCTTCTCTTATAATCTCTCGTTGGCTCACCAACGATCATGATTAAATCCTCGTCAATGACTAATATCATCTCTAAGTTGATCCATGTGAGTTTCTAGAGAAATCTCACCTTTCTCAATTAATTCCTGTTAATTAATCACTTTTCCTAAGTTACACTTAGGAAATATTTAATTATTGATCAATTAACTTAATTGAGCCATCTCTAGGTGTTTTCTTCTGAAACGTTTTATAGGTTCTAGAGCTCTAGTGTTTCTTAGCCTCTTTGACCAAAATCGAGACTTAGAACACCTATATGATGCTACAAAAATTAACACTCCCTCTTAGCGAGGAAGGTGTTCTACTATCTCATAACATCCTCAATACACGTTGCTGATGTCTGATAATTGTAGCATCTTGCCACTATCCATCAACCACTGAGCAACTCTAATTCATCTGCCACTCTGTAGCTGAACCACCCTGAATCTGTGTTGTTGTTGACATTACACTGTGCTGTCTGCATTGTTGTCGATTTTGATCTATGCTGCAATTGATCTCATGTTGCTGTTGTTGCAACTACTGCAACTAAGAACTGAACTCGTACCTGCTATAGAAAAGGGTTCTCCACTATACCCATCTATTCTTTGAAATATACAAATGTAACCCTCCCTAGAGCTTTCCTTTGTATATCCACAACCTGCTCTTCTTGTGGGAACATCCTATAGCTGTATTGCTCCACGTTGCACACAACCTCCAATGAAATGGTATTAAATGTTTATGTGTTTTGACCTATCGTGAAAAACTGGATTCTTAGAGAGCTTGATGCGACTTTGATTATCACAGTAGATATTGGTCGCCTCCATCCTCTGACCAAACAGACTCAATAACAACTTTTGAAGCCATATAGCTTCGCTCGTGGTTGTGCTAACTGCCATATACTCTGCTTCTGCAGAGCTCAGTGGTGCTAACTTTTGCTTCCTGCTGCACCACAAAACCACCCTTGATCCAATGTTGAAGCAACCCCCTGAGGTGCTTTTCTTGTCCACCCAATTGCTTGCCCAATTTGCATCTGTGAACCCACATAGTCTGACACCATCACCTCGAGTACACATCAATCCATACTTTACTATGCCGAACAAATACCTTAGTATATGCCTCAATGTTGCCCAATGTACTCTCTTTGGTTCCACCATAACTGACTGAGAGTTTTGACCGCAAAGCATATATCTGGCCTAGTGTTGACCAGATACATGAGGGAATAGATACGCTGTCTATACAAGGTTGGGTCAATGTCCTCGTCCTCTGATGCATCGGTCTACCTCCAGTTTGTTATGATGGGTGTAGACGTGAGTCTACAGTCCTGCATAGTGAATCTCTTCAAGGTCTCTGTAGAATGTCTCCCTTGACCAAGGGTGATCTCCTCGTCCTTCTACCATACTTCCAAGCCTAGAAATTAATGCATCAACCCCAAGTCCTTCATGTCAAACTTTGTTACCAGGTTCCTCTTGCAGTCCTCTATGAGCCTTGATGACCCTGTCAAGAAGAGTCATCCACATACAACATTCGGACGAGTGGCTCATCCTTTACCAAGTAGTAAAGGTTGGGATCTGCATCACTCTTGATGAATCAAATCTGCTACAAGTAGCTATCAATCCGACCATACCATGCCGTGGGAGATTCCTTGAGCCCGTATAGAGATTTCTTCAGTTTGCACACATGTGTGCCCCTATCATGTGTCTCGAAGCCTTTTGGTTGTTCTATTATATATACCTCCTCCTCTATCACCCTATTCAAGAAAGTTGTGTTAATGTCCATTTGGTGAATTTTCTATTCCATCTACACTGCTAGAGATATAACCAACCGGATAAAAGTATATTTGGAAACTCGAGCGAAGGTCTCCTCATAGTCTATTCCTTCTTTCAGTGCATACCCCTTTGCCATGAACCTAGCCTTGTACTTCCCCATGCTACCATTTGCAACATACTTGATATTATAGATACAACAAAAGCCCACAACTAACCTATCCTTGGGCCTTGACACTACCTCCCAAACATCGTTTGTCATGATAGAACTATATTCTCCTACCTTGGCATCTACCCACATCTGATGTTATGCGACCTCATGATAGAGGGAAGGTTCTACAACCTATGCCACCAATGCGTGGTACCTATGTGGTTGTCTATGTTTTCTCTTGTTTGTCTTAGGAGCTCCAATGAATTCCTTTGCTTCTCTCATGTCTGACGAGCTTCCCTATTGGTTTCACCACTAGTGGTGGCAGGATTAACTAGCTCCTCATCTTGCGCCCCTGCTGCTCCATCTGCTGCAAACTTATTAGATCCCTTGCACATGAGGATGTGCTTGTGTTGGTAATTGTACTAGATCCCTGTGACTTTGCTTGTGGCGGTCCTAACAGTTTCCCCTATGGATCCCCCTACTTTTGAACCAATGGAGCTTTTGCTAGATCACTCTAATCACCTATTGGCATCTCACGAAATTTCTTGAAGGCTCTATCCTCCATAAACTTCATGTTACGTCTCATGACAGTCTTCCTACTGCTAGGAATGTAGATCGTGTATGCCTTAGAGGTTTCACTACACCCAACGAAATGTCTTCTCTCTGTGGTCCTATCCAACTTGGTACGCTTCTCATTTGCTACATGGCAATAAGCTATTCTACGAAAGATCCTGAAGTGAATGACTCTTGGCTTCTTCCCTGAGAAGAATTCTACTAGTGTTAGCTTCCCCAATGCCTTGTGAGGAACCTTGTTCTGAATATACACAACCATGTTACATGCCTTTGCCCATAAGAATCTAGGAAAATCTTGGTCATATAACATCGTTGTAACCCCAATTTTAGACCTGTTATTTCGCTCTGCTAACCCATTTTGTTGTTGATTGTATGGAACTGCCAACTCTCTTTTGATGCCTTTCGTCGCACAGAAACATGTTAAGTCACTATTTGTGTACTCACCTCCGTTATTTGAGTGAAGCACCCTAATCTTTTTCCTTGTCGCACTCTCCACTAGAGTTTTAAACTCCTTGAAGCTATCAAATACCTCATCCTTGGTCTTCAGAAAATAGATCCAGGTTTTCCTGGAATCAACATCAATGAAGGTGACCAAGTACTCGTACCCTTTGGGAGATATAATTGACGTAGGGCCACATATGTCTGAGTGTATAAGCTGTAACACACTGTCTGATTCGCTGTCACTCCTTGGGAACGCTACTTTAGCGTACTTGCCTGGCATATACCCCTTGCACACATCATCATGTTCCGTGCCTAATTTTGGAACACCTGGTACTGTCTCCCTGAACATTCTAAGTTCTCCATGATGTAAATGTCTCATCCTCTTGTGCCGTAACTCGTTTAGGTCTTTTCCACTATTACGACTATTGCTCGTTAGTGCCATTAGAGAGTCAAACTGCAAGTTGTACAATCTGTTGCTTTGTACCTCAATTTGCTTCACCTTCTTCCAGTTCTGGTGTTTGATAAATACCTTCTTCCCTACAAAGTGGACGTCATATCCCTTATCTTGTAATTGGGATACTGAAATCAGGTTCATACTCGATCCTGGAAAATGCAATACATCTATAACGTTGGCACTTGCTCCTGACTACCTCCAAATGTCAATGGTACCTCTCCCAACTGGAGTGCATTTTGTCTTGTTTCCCATTGTTATCTGGAAGTCCATCTCCTCCTCATTGTAACTGGAGAAATATTCTCTAACTCTTGTCATGTGCGCTGATGCTCCATTGTCTATATAAAAGACTCCCTGTGAAGCTAAGCTAATTAAGCAAGCAAATTCGTCCTCCAATATGGAAGGTAATTTTGTGGCCCTTTGAATATCAAATCTGTCCATGGACATATTGGAGAATTTTGGATTTTGTTTTAAGACATCTTGACTATAATTCCATGTGCCATTTCTCTCCACCCAACATTGATTCTGCTATTGCAATACTGCTGCAAAAACAACTGCGCCTAGATCTACTCAACGAAAATACTAATTTACTCACGGAAACTCCTTCCCAACAACAACATTGCCTTCTAGAACTACTACTAGGAAATTCAAACTTTTCCTCCTAACTGGATCTGGAAATCGAATTTTCTGCCCCACAATTCGAACTGCCTAGCTGGTCCTTGCGTAGATATGGAAATTTTTCCCAGAGACTCCCTCTGAAGTTGCAAAAGTTCTCCACTATTATTGAGCTATGATTTGTCTCCAACATTGCTCTGATACCATGTGAAATTTTCTAATCTATTGTAGCAATTGGAAATTATTCTTCTCACTGATTAAAAATTAAGCGCAACTTATTTTGCTACGACAAATAACAAATAAAATCACAACTCCAATTTTCACCATAAAAACGCAAAGCAAAATAAAATGCTGGAATTGAGAAAGATGAAGAACACACAAAAATCTGACCTAGTTATTTTTAAACAAATGTCCCTGGAAAAACCTAATGCGAGAAAATCGATGCAACAGATGAGTGTTTTATTATTATGCAACAGTGAATAATCTAACTACAATTTGGATGTCGAAAACTGACAATCCTCAGCAAGAAAATATGGCAAAATTATTTGAAGGAATTTCTCCCTCCACAGGCAATCTCGGTGCAACACCACTAAGAAAATTGGCCATATAAAATCTCTGTGCAAATGATGCGCAACCTGTAACTCACACTCCTGGAATCTGCCTTTAAGTTAGATTTCATGCTTGTTGCTGTCGCTGGGGGTGATCTTCTGACCCTTTGGAAAATTTCCCGGCATTTGGAAGCTGATCCGACCCTTGCTCAGCCAATATGATCTGCCACTCTGAAGCTGCTTATGCAGTTGCTGCACATCCTCTAGTGGAATAACTTGGGCTCCTGCTACTGTGTCTCCGGAACTGGAAATCTTCCTCCAGAATCACTGTCTCTGCCCCTCACTGACTCTTTGCTCCCTTTGGCTCAAACTCTCTCTACTCAACTATTGGATAGCTTGATCTCTGCCAAGGAACTCGACCTCAAGTATATCTTGCTCCAAGCTCGTCGATCTCTTGTTGGCTCACTAATAGCTATGATTAAGATCATCTCTGAGTCGATCCATCTATGAGTTGATCTATGTGAGTTTCTATAGAAATCTCACATTTGTCAATTAATTCTTGTTGATTAATCAATTTTCCTAAGTTAGACTTACTAAATATTTAATTCTTGATCAATTAACTTAATTGAGCCATCTCTAGATGTTTTCTCGTGAATTTTTTTTTGGGTTCGGAGCGCTGGTGGTTCTTAGCCTCTCTGACCAAAGTCGAGACTAGAACACCTTTCTGATGCTACAAAAATTAATAGAGAAGTTGTAATGCCCTATCCTATCATGTTATGTTATGTAAATAAAAAAATAAAATAATAAAAATAAAAATAAAAATGACCATACGTTAAAATAAAAATGACTTATTGACACATGGTAGTATTTGTTACCCACCACCTTGTGGACGATATCATTAGGAGAAAAGTTTTCGCCTAGATGCTCCTCAGTCGGCAGCTAGCAACCCCTTGCAGCCACGAGATAGCCCAATGTGCCATTTTGTCCACCTCCTAAGCTAGCCATGTGATCCCTCGCTTATTTGTTATGATCATATGTTTGATGGTGGGCCTTCCAAACTCGAAGGTATTGCTATTCATTGTGTGATTGAGCATTTTTGTGTACTTATCATGGACACTTTTGGGCATGGATTAGTGGGGGGATTCGGCAAAAAGAGTGGACTAAGTTTGTGCTCTTGTCTCCTCTATCCAATTTGATGGTTAACTCTGTATCCTAGTCCCCTGGAATCTCCTTTACTGGCTACTAGCTTTAGGGTTTCCATTACATGGGAAATCCCGATTTTTGTTGCGTGATCCCACTTCCTAGCACCATATACTTATTCCCCTCTGCTCATTGCAACCCCATTTATCATATTTCCCCTTCAGGTCCACATGTGTCCACTAGGTCCACAAGGAGTTAGCCGCTCCCTCCCCTTGTCCACACCTTGGGTTTGGCCTGGAATGATGCCCAAAAGGTTGATGCACCTAAAAACAAAAGAAAAAGCATATTTGGCCACTCTCAATAGGAAACTGTACCATAAAATGCAAGAGATGGCCGATACATACACATTTAGCACGTGGGCAAAAGTCAAGCATAAGCTCTACCCCTTATCTGTGGCCATCACCTTGGTTCTTATGGGCCCTAGATGAGCCCCCTCCACATTAAGGAATCCATGACTGTCACAACTCCTAGTGGGCAATGAATTGCCTCACCTTAAAAGAGGGTATCTACTGCTATTTACTACACATCATGCGCTCATTCCCTGGAGCCTCGAGCAATTATGAAGAAAAAACAATCAAAGGAAAAAGGCATATGAAGAAGGGTTGAAAAGGAAAGGCTTGGGGTAGCTTATCTACCACGATTGCTTCCTCCTACACTCACATACCCCGGTATGGGCTTCCCCGTTATAGCTACCCATGTACCCTGCCTTGTGGCTTGGAGCTTCTTCTATGATCCCCACTCCATTTCATCATTATATCACATGCCACCTACCACTTAATGGATGTACTATGGACATGTCACCCCCTTTAAAGGTTGAAACCACCTATTAGGGTCCTTGTTTGACCCCCTTATTGAGCTTGGAGGCACTTGTACATGCCAAAGCCCACTATGGAAGGGCATGCCACCATGAAGTGCCCACTTGGTTAATCCCCTTATTGAGTTTGGAGACACCTGTGCATGCCAAAGGCCACTATGGAAGGGCATGCCACCATGAAGTGCCCACTTGATTGCATGATTTGTAAACTCTTTTACTTGCTTATTTTAATGATTTGTTGTACTGGAGGGCAAGGGGAGGCATTGGATCTTATGCAGAATTGCAGGTGGGTCTCCATTTGGGTTTGGTCTCCCTATATGGGGTCCAAGCCCTCCAAAGGGTCACATTGACACTTGTAGGGTGAGCCTAGAGAGCCATGGGCCTCCACCATAACAAAGAGTACTTCATGGATCCCCAACGCCATTCAATGATTGCTGGTGTTCCACCTTTTGGATGAGGATTATGCACATGGACCACCATGCCCAACTGACTCCGCACTTGTACCACACACTTGGCAAAGTTTCCAGGGTCTAGATGAGGAAGTGTCTCACTACAAGAGACAAAGGGAGGGCTTATGTCATCATCCTAGCCCTTATAGATGGTTTACAAGAATTATTGATCCACTTGAAGTCCCATGAGGATGTCATAATGCCCCCACACCCACTCGGGGACACCACATGTGACTTCTTTAGATATCAAGGAGCCCACCCCTTGTCCACTATGTTTGGGGTCTGTTGACCGTTGCGTGTCAACTACCCATAGCAGTACACCCCTTTTTTTCGCAAAAATGGGCAGCGCTTGATCGAGATGTTCGTGCCATTCAGCAGTCATCGTCATTCTCCT
>APFE031419390.1:43238-56160 GCA_000404065.3 Pinus taeda
AAAAAAAAAAAAAAAAGAAAGTACTAGTCCAAAGGAGTTTGAAGACATCTCTGTATGTTGAGCAAAGACTATATAAGACTGATTCCCAAAGTGACAGATTACAGTGAACCAACAAAGCCAGAAGTCTATAAACCATAATGCATTATTAGGAGCTGAGTTGAAGGATGTAAGGATCTTTGTCTACATGCAAAAATGATTGATGATTGAAGCAAGTACTAGGTCAAGTATATCAAATGTTTGATTTGAAAGTGGTCTCTGGAGAAACCATCGAGGGCATTTATGAAGAAGCCAAGGAAGTCTAAACACTATAAGGTCACAATCTATTTGTTACAAATAAAAACTAACTTAGAATTATGGCAGACAAAATTCTAAGGAGTCTTGTGAGAATTCGAGCTTGTATTACTTTGAAAGTACTAGTCCAAAGGAGTTTGAAGACATCTTGGTATGTTGAGAAAAGACTATATAAGATTGATGCCCTAAGTGATAGGCTACAGTGAACCAGCAAAACCAGAAGTCTATAAACCATAATGCATTATTAGGAGCTGAGTTGAAGGACGTAAGGATCTTTGTCTACAAGCAAAAATGGTTGATGGTTGAAGCAAGTATTAGGTCAAGAAAACCTGATACCTTATAAAGATTAGTCCGGAAAGAGATATGCAGGAAATGGCTTACATAACTAAGTTCTTCTGAGCCACAGAAAGTTGAGGAAATTATCTGGCGTAATGCATCCTGTATTTATACTCATAGAAAAGCAGAGAGATTTAATATTAAGGAATCAAGGAGACATGAAGTCTCTATGATAGTTTGCTACACTGAGTTTAGTAGAAATAAGAGGTTAATCCCTCCTTAAAATTGAAGACTGAAATTGATAAAGCATAGACTTCTTATGAAGATATTTTGCTGAAGGATTGTGATCTGATGTATGTCAAAGTCTTTTGGGCTTTCAAGAAAATCCTGGCTAGATTCTATGGTTTTGGATATTGGAAAATCTAGGGTTTGTAAACCCTGGCAGGGGCTTGAATAAGAAAGCCCTAGGGCATCTGGACAAAACCCTAGGATTAATCGTTTCCGCTGAAAGTAGAAACCCTAGTTCATGGATGGAAGGTGGGACATCATGTTGATATTGAAGACAAGGGCAATGAAGTTGCTAGATGAATGCAAGAAGGCTAAAATTAAGAGGGAACTGACATTCTCCTATAATTCTCAAAAGACAAGTACTCTATATCTCTCCTCTTTGATTATTACTATTGTTATTGTCTTTACTATTCAATTAGTCTTTGTATCCTTTGCTTGGTTGTAATCATTCTTCCATGAACTCCGAGTTAGTATTGCAGGTAAATGGCAAGATTGCCTAGTCTTTGGCAGCAAATGGGAGAAGTGGGAGAACGAAGCAAAGCAAGAGAATTTTCCAGAATTTCTACTTGAAGGATATTGTACCAAATAAGACCCAGTTCAGAGGGAGCGGGTTGTTTGAAGTATGCCTTGATTGTGCCCAAAGAGAAGTCAAGATTTAGCATGCAGCAGATGGCAACATAGAAGCAAGATTTCAAAAGATTCTCCCAAAAATATGGAGAGGAACGTGTCATGACATTTGCCTCAATTGTAAGAGTTGCCTCAGGGTTTTGAAGAGCATGAAGAGAAGTAGTATGGCTTCAAAGGTTACTTGCAGGATTGTATGATGACAAACATGGTAATGAATGGTGCAGTAAAGCTCGAGTATATAGCCGATATCTTGTCAAAACCTCTTTCTAGAGGGAAGTTTGTTCACCTTTGAGACAAGCTTTGGCTTGTGGAGATTGCCTCCTTGGTTCAGAGGGAGCAATGTTGATGATTGCATCATGGATATGGTTTCTCCCTGTATCATATACTTTGACTGGAATTAGGGATGTTATACTTGTGTCAAGTACATTGACTAGAATTAAGGAGAATGTTTGATATATTAGATAGCATCATGGATAGACATTCTTCCTGTGTCGTGTACTCTGATTGAAATTAGGAATGTTCCTTGTATCAAGTACATTGATACGAATTAGGAAGAATGGTCTGATGGAAAAGGTTTTCCTTGTATCATTATATAGTGACCTGATTAGGGTTGTAGTCTCTATGCCACTTTGAACTATATAGGAAAATGGTCCAGCAAAGGATAGTCATTCTCCCTGTGTCATTCTATCACTTTAGGGATGTTGTCACTGTATCACTTTCACTGGGGTTAGGGAGAATGGTCCTAGAGGCTGTAGCCTCCCAGCATTGTGCTCGAATCTCTTCCTAGAGTGAGGTTGTTTTTGCGATCGCGCTCTGACCTTTTTTTTAAAGTGTGCTTGTTTTGGTATCATGCTTTGATCTCTGTTTAGAGTGAGCTTGTTTATGGCGGCCTATTGGTGGACACCAAATAATGCATATGTGCCATACTTCATGGGTACTAACTAGGTTATGGCAATGTGGTTGATGCTGGTGATTATAATATTGATGATGATGCTTATTATAATATTGATGATCCTTCCTTATAGAATTATCATCTTGAGAACATTTTGATAGTCATTATGAATACTTCCCTAGTTAAGAGGGAGTGTTGAATTTTGTAACTATGGTCCATCTTTATAATGAATTTTTTTATTTTTATATTTATTTATTTTATTACTTAAGCATGTTCTTCATGCTCGGGTCAAATTATTAAAGCATGTTTTTCATTCTTGAGTCAAAAGAAAATTTTCAAAGAGAAGAAAATTTGATTTTTTAAGAGTATTTTTGGCTCCTTTGAAGCCTGGTTGGCCTCCTCCTAGTCAAGTCATCTCGGCCCTGTAAGGCAGCCATTTGGCTTGTTACCCACCACCTATGGGTAGGATCCATAGGAGAATTTTCTTCTCCTAGATCATCCTTAGCCGACAACCAACAACCCCTTGCAGCCACTAGATAGTTTGATGTGCCACTATCTCCGCCCCCTAAACCAAACATCCGTTCCCTCGCCCATCTATCATGATTGTATATTTGAAAGTGGGCCTTCCGACCCCGAAGGTATGGCTTCTCATTGTGTAGTTGGGCATATATGTTTACTTATCATGGATACTTTTAGGCATGGATTGTTAGTTTTTGGTAGCATCGGAAGTGCTCTAGCGTTGAAAATTGATGGAGAGGCTAAGGCACATGACTTCTAAAGAACTGATAAACCGTTTGGTGAAATTCCACCCGGATTGTATTTTATTAAAATAATTAATATTTTTAATGGAGTTCCTAAGTCTAAACTTAGGAAAATTATAATATTAATGGGTATTAAACAAAATATGGGCGAGAATAATCTAGAAGGCGGATCAAGTCATGTTTTAATCTTAGTCGTTGATTAGAGACTTAATCTTAACGGTTGAAGACTCAAGAGGAAAAGTATAAAATGGAGGCTTAGGTTTCATTTGAAAACACACAGAGAGAACGAATTGATCTCAAATTTGATTCTTATGGCAGGGTTTGCTAAGGATTTCAAATTAAGTGATCATTCTGTAGCAGAGGGGTAGTGAGAATTCAGGAGAAGGAATTTCTGGAGAATACTGACAGAGAGGCGGAGAGAGCCAACCTAGCAGCCAGGAAAGCTGATGTAGAGGGCAGAAGCCGAAATTGCTGGGAACAACCAGAACTGCTAGAACAACCGAGAAAGCTGACGCAGAGGCCAGAAGTTGGAACTATCCAAAGTAGTTGGAACTGTCAGAACAATTGGGAAAGCTGACATAGAGGGCAGACGCCGGAACAACCGGGAAAAACTTGAACTGCTGGAACAGCTGGAAAAGCTGACGCAGAGGGTAGAAGTCGAAACTACCAGGGCTTACGCAGAAATAGCCAGGGATAACCAGTGTTGTGCCAGATCAATCAGAATTCTGCCGGGTGAAGTGAGGTAAAACTCACTCAAATTTTCCGCCATTATTTTCTTTGTATAGGATTGCTATATGAGCATCCCAGATTTGTATTAAGATATTTCCCCTGCATAATAATACACCCTCAGAGCTGTTGCACCGATTTTCTCGCATTGGGTTTTTCCGAGGACTATTGTGTCTAAAAATAAGCGTGTCTTATGTATCGTGTTCTTTGCTCTGTTTTCTGTTTCATTAGATCAAATATTTAATTAAGTGTAGGTTGCAAAAGTAATTTGCTTCAGTATTAAGAGGAATAAGTTGATATATGTAATTTAAAAATCAAGTAGGTGAAGTAGATTAAGTTTTGCTACAGTAGGGCTTCCTTGGACTAGGAATTTTCACATGGTATCAAAGCATTGATTTTGAAACAAAAAGACCAGATGCAACGCTGAGCAGTGAGGCCGAAAGCTGCACTTGGCAGCAATTCGAATCCCCTTGAAGGGATTGCGCAGTCCTTGTCGGGAAGTTGATTCTAGGAAATCTCTATGAGTGAGTTGACAGATACAATTTCCGAATCGTGAGCTTGCAGAGGCAGAGGGAGTGACACAGAGCCTCAACATAGTGCTTGAAGGGCACCATTTCTGCCAGGGCAGAAATCCGCCAGAAAAGAACAAAGACACGTAGAAGGGGAATTTTCTCCTCAGAGAGCTTTTCGCCAGAAAGTTCAAATTTCTCACTTGCTGAGCAATTGAGTAGTGACTAGAGGAGTTAGTTCGACAGTTGGGTGAGATGGCATTGCATGGGCTCAAAGATTAGGATAGGTTGGACGGAGCCTCCAACTATGTCATATGGAAGACCAAAATCTTAGCAGTTCTGGAGGAATATGATCTCGAGGCCTACGTCAAAAGTGTTGTAGTTTTTCCTACTAACAACGATCAAAAGAAGAAATACAAGGCGGAGAAAGGGAAGGCAAAGAGGCTCATTCTTGATGGAGTTTGAGATTATGTGGTCTCACACTTGCAGGGCAAGGATACAACTCGAGAGATGTGGGAAGCCTTGTAGTCTCTGTACGAAGGCTCTTCCGAACAACGGAAGATGTATTGTAGAGCAGAAGTTGCATCGGAATTTGATACAGAAGGGAGAGCGGGTGAACCTCTATCATCAATGTCTTCAAGACCTTAGAGACCAGCTTGCTGCAGTGGGGTCCACTCCTCAGCCAATTGCGATGGTGAGGATAACCTTGAATGGAGTCATAGATGAATGACAAGTTTTCGTTCGAGGTATATTGAGCAGAGAAAAACTACCTTCATGGGAGGAGATGTAGATGAATCTTTAACAAGAGGAGTTAAGGAGGGACCTAGTGAAGGTCAACATCAATGGTAGCAGTGGGAGTTAGGGCATCATTTTCCCGACAAGTTAGCCACTGAAAAAGTCTGATCTCATAAGGTCTCCTGCGTTGGACGCTCTTCTAGCCCTCCTCCAGATTTGAAGACACTTCGACAGTGGAGTTGGTAGAAAGCCAAGCCCTAGCTTTGGGACCAAAACTTGCCCTACCATCTACAAGGCTAGCACTTCCCAGGATCAAACAACATTATTGAGTCAAATACTTTCTTTTATCCTTCCCACCTTGTCCAGGGTAAGAAAATCATTGATTATTTCATACTTTCTTCATACCCCAGACCGGGTCCACTTGGCCCCGTGTGGTTCTACTCTTTCAATGGACTATTCTTCAAGAACCATGTGGGACACCAACTTTAACTAGGATTTAAGGCACAGGGAACTCCTTTCAAAGTCTGTTCTCATACATCTAACCTCAAAATCCCCTTCCTTTCCCTAGAAGCGCATAGTACCTTGCTTAGAAAGCAAGCAAGATCCACCCTTCAAAACTTTCTCAGAAAGGGTCTGGGTCACTCATATCCATTGACTTATCATTAATTAGTGACTCCATACATATCAGGTCTCCTCCCATCGGTGAAAGTCCGTAAATAGAAGGGAGCCTTAGCTGAGGTGACAGTGGGCTAAGACTCCATTTGTTGCCCTTGGCCTAACATTTTCCCTTTAGGGATTCCCCTTAGGTACCTTGCTAGTTTGAGCGTTAATAGTTTGGTATTGTTGCCGAGGACATGAGATGTGCGTTTTGTTCCTCATATGACATATCGACACATCATTATTGGCGACTCCACTGGAAGAACGAAGCCCTAGTTCTTCTTTGAACTTTAAAGTTAATGCTTGTAGGGTGAAGCAAGCATTTATCGAGGCATTTTAATTCACCGTGGCAACTCCGTTACAATCTTAATATGCAAAATTACAGAAGATGGATATTTCTCTTAGTCCTATATTTGAAAAACTCAATAACCAAGAGATTCAAGAGCTTCAAAAGAAAGTTGTGGAATATGTAGGAACTTTTCAAAATATGTTGGAGAGCATGGATATGGAATTCATACTTGCATTTTATAGGTCGCAAGAAGTGCAACTCAATGGAGTAAGGTGTGCTTACAAAGAGGATGCTAGTTGTCTCCTTGACCTTGCTCACATAACTTGTGCCATGAATATTTTGGATAACCTCATCAATATGAAAAGGAATACATCCTCTTGGGATGACAAAGAGGTGGATCCCAAGAGCCTCCAAATCACGCAAGAAAGAATGAATGAATATAGTAGGTCATGCAGGGAGGTAGTAAGGGAATATAATTCTAATGAAGTTTTCTCTTACTTATATGATGAAGAATTGAAGCTTCATAAGATGAAATGTGAATATAAAGAGAACCCCACTAACGCTCTCCTCTTAGAAGCTTACTATCAGAATCATGTAACAAATACCTTAGCCATTGTTCTTCAAGAGAAAACAGAAGAAGAGAGGTCCCGCCAGTCAATCAACCAAGATGAAGATTACCTTGAGGACCACGTGAGGAGCAGGGAGATGAGTCCTTATTGGGGTTGAAGGACAAGCATGATGATTTTGAGAGCACATATGTTGAGGACAATGAATTTATGGAAAGTAAGGCCGAAACTAATCTTACCTTTCTCAAGGGTATCACTCCTGATCACTCTCCTTTTGAAAACCTTGAGGAAGGTGATCTCGTGAGCTCCTTTAGGAATGACATTGGAGATTATTTCCACATTGAAAGGGACAAATGGGAAATTGTTGGGCCCCAATTTGATTATGCTCCCATTTATGATATTGATAAGGAAGATGAGATTGAAATTGGTTTTTCCTTTGTCCTAGACATTACTTGCGATGACATATCCATCGATACCTTTTGGGAAGGAGAATTATTATTTTCCCTTGGATGAAGAAGGACAGTTGGAAATGATTGATTCTCCTTTTAACAAAAGCCCAATCTTTGATGCTTATAATGAGGAAAGCAATGAGCCTCCCACCAACCCACTTCATGACTATGTATACAAATCACTTGAGCCTTTAAATTGTGGGGAAGGAAATCATGTCGAATATGACACTTCGCCCTCCGCTTTTCCTTTCTCTCTTGTTCATCACCTTGAGTCTTCCTCAAGTAATTCCCTCTTCTCTTTTGATATGACCTCTAGTGACAATGCCCTTTTTCCCTTTTCAGAATATGATGTCAAAGAAGAACCCTTTATTGAATATACTTTATCCGCCTTGACCCATCCTCAAGATTATGATCACTTCGCAACCAACATATCATCTATTTATTAATCTTAAAAATCAACAGAAAATAATATCTAACTCTAAATCTAAATGCACCTAATCTAGCATGATAACATGATATGATGTTGAACATACTTGATAGATCGGAGCACCCTTTTGTGACTTCCCCTCGCGACTCTCAAAAGGGCTCAATAATACATGAATAAACCTCTCAAAAGGGCCAAATGATCAATAAATTGAGTAGTTGGGCCTTTGAGGAGGCCTAATGAAGTCCAAGGGGTGCCATGATGTAGAAATGGACTCCCAACATCATGGAAAAGCGGTTGGTCCCTTGTTTTCGAAGCAAGAAGCTGTGGTGCTCCCAAGTGGGTGTGGGGGCATAAGGACATCCTCATGGGTCTCCAAGTGGATCGAAAATGCCTATAGACCATTTGTAAGGACTATGATGGTGATGTAAGCCCTGCCTCTACAACGGGAGACATCCTCTAAACCTTGGAACATCTGCCAAGTGTATGGTGCAAGTGTGGAGCTGGTTTGGCACGATGAACTAGGTGCATCATCCTCATCCAGAAAGGCGGAACACGAGAAATGAATGATCAGTGTTGGGGGTCCATGAAGAGATATCTACTATGGTGGAGGCCCATGGCTCTCAACACTCACCCTACAAGAGCCAATGTGGCCCTCTAGAGGGCTCAGACCCTGTATAGGGAGACCAAGCCCTAAATGGAGACCCAGGTGCAATCCTGGATATGATCAAATGCGTCCCCTTGACCTCCAATACAAAAATTCATTAGAATACTCAAGTAATAAAGCTTACAAGTCATGGGATCAATGGGGCACTTCATGGTGGCATGCCCTTCCATAGTGGGCTTTGGCATGTACAAGTGTTTCCAAGCTCAATAGGGGATTAACCAAGGACCCTATTAGGTGATTTCAATCTCTAAAGGGGGTGACATGTCCATGGTACATGCTTTAAGTGGTAGGTGGCAAATGATATAATGGAATGAAGTGGGGATCAGGGGAGCAAGGTTCATGGGTAGCTATAATAAGGGAAGCCCACACCTAGGTATGCAATTGTAGGACAGATCAAATCGTGGTACATGAGTTACCTCAACCTTTGTTTTTCCACCCTTCTTCATATGCCTTTTGCCTTTTATTGATTTTTCTTCATAACTGCTCGAGGCTCCAAGGGATGAGAGCATGATGTGTAATATGTAACAGTGGATACCCCCTTAAGGTGGGGTAGTTCATTGCCCACCAGGGGTTGGGACAATCATGGGTTCCTAATGATAGAGGGGTCTCATCTAGGGCGCATAGTAACCAAGGTAATGGCCATGGATAACGGGTAGAACTCATGATTGGCTTTTGCCCACCTGCTAAATTTGTATGCAATGACCATCTTTTGCATTTTGTGGTACATTTATTGTTGAGAATGGCCAATTTATGCTTTTTCTTTATTTTTAGCTGCATCAACCTCTGGGGAATCGTTAAAGGACCGACCCAAGGTGTAGACAAGGGGAGGGGGAGGCTAACCCTATGTGGACCCAGTGGACACATTTGGACCTAATGGGAAAATAGATGAATGGGGCTAAAATGAGTGGAACGGGAGTGATGTAGGTGGTATTGGGAAGCGGGACCATGCAACCAAAATCGAGATTTCCCATGTAGTGCCAACCCAAAGGCCAAATGGCTAGTAAAGGAGATCCCACGAGACTGGGATACAAGGGTAACCAAGGAATCAGGTAGTGGAGACAAGAATACAAGCCTAACCCACTCTTTTTGTTGAATCCCCCCACCAATCCATGCCCAAAAGTGCCCATGTAAGGTAAACAAAATTACTCAACCAAACTAATGAAAAGTCATACATTTGGGGTCGAGAGTCCCACCTTCAAACATACATTCTATTGAGATGCCAGTGTTATCATTGATGGCCATATAGATTGAATATATATAATTTACAGACAAAATTCCAAGAAGCATTGGACCCAAGGAGCAAGAGGAGCAGTACCAAAGAGAAGAGCGAGAAGCAATTCAAAGAGAAGCCACCGGGAGCCAAAGGAAAGCCATTGAAAGCCAAGAGCTGGAGCTAAGACAACCCGAGGAGGAACAGATCCATGAGAAGACCGCATATGCCCAATAGAAAGAGCCAAAAGTGAAGAACAGTGATATCAAAGAAATATTATATCGACGTTTTTCATTGTGTCGCATGTCCAATCTCCAATCTTCGACTCTGATTTTTGATCTATGATATGGATCTTCGATCTTCGATGTGTGTAATGGAGCTCCGATCTCTGATATGTAATATGGACCTCCGATCTCTGATCTCCGGTATGCGGACTCGATGGGATTTAAGTTAATGATTTACTTATTAAATCGCATCTGCCCTTTATTGAAACTTTTGAATGGAACCTCCGATAAGATCCTTTGATTTTTGATTGTCGATATGGTTGAGGATCCGATTGGTTTTATTACAACGGTTCTAATATAATATCGCGTATGCCTCGTCGAAACTTTTCTATATCGCAAGTCTTGTAGGTTATGTAATGTTAAAACCTCTAATACAAACCTTTAATATCCATGTGGGGCTGACGTACGAGAATAAAGTGATGATATGGCATGTGGGGACCTCTTGACATCCATTATAATATGGTTTCGCGTTATTCATTTGATTAAAAGTTAGCCTCTCCTCTACTGAACGTGTCTTTTTGTTTATTGGCGAAACTCCTATAAATACAAGTCTAAACCTTCATTTCAACTCATCCAATTCAGTGATCTATTGCAAAGAGTATGAAACAGTTCTCAACTCGTGAACTTTACAACACTGAGGAAAAGAAGCTAAAGGTCGAGAAGAGTTAGCAAATTTTGATTAGGTTAAAATTGATGAAATTATATCTCGGACTTGTGGAGAGTCTCACGTGGAGAGATCAAACTTGCAAACAGGGGTGTGGACAATGATTTGTGGAAGCTCGACTTTGAAAGGCTCGGACCTATAGCAAACTTGTGTGTGACACATAGAACAACTGAAACCTCTGCGCACTCTTGAATAGTGAAGAACTCGAGGCCTCGAATAGTGAAGATTTTGGAGTATTGAACAATGAAGAACACTCATATTCAGATCTTGGACAGTGGACAAAATTAGGATTTTATGGAGTAAGTCATCCATACATTTTGTTTGCTAATTAAGAAGATTGAAGGGTTGGAGCCTCTAAAAAACAGGGTTGGAGCTTTGAAAAGGATAGGGTTGGAGCTATAGAGGTTGGAGCCTCACAAAAGTCCAAGTTGGGCTTGGCAACAGGTTGGAGCCCTAGAGGTTGGAGCCTCACAAAAGTCCAAGTTGGTGCTTGGAACCAGGTTGGAGCGTGGAAGATTGAAGGGCTGGTTCACTCAAACATCATTGTACTCAAATGCTTGTAAAAGAGGATTGGTGTCCTCACTTGTTTATAATAAAATCCTTATTATTTATTTTCTGATTATAATTGTGAAGAATCTTAACTGGTAAATCTAACAATTGGAAAGAAACATTGATTCACCCCCCTCTCAGTATTTCCAACACATTCATAATAGATGAGCAAGGGACCACATGGCTAGCTCAGGTGGCAGAGAAAATGGAACATCGAGCTATCTAGGGGCTACTGGCTGTCGTCTGAGGACCATCTAGGAGAGAGATTTTCTCCTATATACACTACCCATGGGTGGTGGGTTATAAGAATCAAGCATGATCTTCTACGTGTCAGCCAAATATGTGATCAAGGTCATGATCTCATCTTTTGTTCCAAGGACTATGAGATAAGGAGATCATCTTTAGGAAAATTTGTAAGAAGGGGAGTAAGAACAACAAATAATGTATACATTCTCAATGAAATTCAAGAAGAAAAATGTTACATGAGTCAAGTAGATGAAAGTTCATTATGGCACACGCGATTGGCACATCTAAGCTTCGATATTGTGGTGAAGATTAGCAAAACTCAAGTACTGAGTGATATCGCCATAATTTTAAAACCTGAAAAGGCTATTTGTGCACCATGCCAACATGCAAAGCAAACAAGGACCATCTTCAAGTCAATTGAATGCTCATCATCCAAACCTCTAGAAATTATTCACGCAGATCTGTGCGGGCCAACCAAAACTCCAACTCAACAAGGAGAAAGGTACTTCATATTATTTATAGATGATTATACTTGAATGATGTGGGTATTTTTCATAAGATTTAAGTCAGAAGCACTAGAATGTTTTAAAACCTTCAGAGCAGCAGTTTAAAATGAAGGTGAGTCAAAAATCAAATGTTCAAGGACAGATAGAGGTGGAGAATTTACCTCGGGCGAATTTATTTTCTATGAAAAACATGGAATCAAGAGGGAACAACAAAATGGAGTGGTTGAAAGAAAGAACAAATCCATGCAAGAGAATTTAAGAACAATGCTATTAGCAACTAATTTACAACCTAAATTTTGCAGAGAAGCAATTGGGGCAGCAATATATACTATGAACAGGGCACAACTCTAGGCGAATAGTGACAAAAATCCATATGAATAATGGAAAGGAAGATTTGCTCCAGTGAAATATGTCTGAATATTTGGAAGCAAGTGTTTTATGAAGATCAATGATGATTCACCCGGGAAGTTTGATTCTCGTGTTGATGAAGGAATATTTCTTGGATACTTTACAAGAAGCAAGGCCTACAAATGCTACAACAATTGGTTGCAGAAGATAGTTGAAAGTATTGATGTAAAGATTGATGAGGCTCTTCCTGAAAAAGAAGTTGAAATCAATGAAAAGATCCTATCCTTGGAGATCTAGAAGAAGATGTTGCAAAAGAAGAAAAAGGGCCGGAAAATAGAAAGGAACCATCTCAAACTCAATCAAGGGTAAAGTTCATTCAAAACCATCATCCGGAAGATCAAATTATTGGTGATGTAGATGGTGGAATACAAACTCCAAGAATGTTGACAAATACACCAAAAAGAAATGATATTGCCTTACTATCCACGATAGAACTGGAAAATTTCACTCAAGCAAGGACCCTCACTGGATAAAAGCGATGGAAGAAGAGATGTATCAAATAAAAAAGAATGGAACATGGGAGCTAGTACCTCATCCAAAGGATAATAATGTCGTAGGAACCAAGTGGGTGTATAAGAATAAAATGAATGAAGGTGGACAAATTATCAGAAACAAGGCAAGGTTGGTGTGCAAGGGGTGCTCTCAAATTGAAGGAATTGACTTTGAAGAGTCCTTCGTTCTTGTTGCCCGGTTAGAAGCTATAAAGGATGTTATTGGCATTTGCTCGTTCTAAAGGCTTCAAATTCTATCAAATGGACGCAAAATCAACATTTCTAAACAGTGACCCAAAGGAAGAAGTATAGATGGAACAACCAAAAGGTTTTGACTTAGCAGAAGGAAAATATTTTGTTTGCAAATTGAAGAAGGCCCTTTATGGATTAAAGCAAGCTCCAAGAGC
>APFE031419390.1:75111-95285 GCA_000404065.3 Pinus taeda
CGCTCAAGAAGAGATTATAAGAGCAAGTCGATGGGGCATTGGAGATCACTCAAAGATAGTGAATTGTAGTGATAACAAAGGTGCAGAGGGAGAAACTAGCAATGGGGTTTTAGCAGAGAGATTGGGAAGAGAATTTTCGGATAAATTATCCACATATTCCAACATTCCAGGAGAGGAAGGGAGGCCGAATTATTCTCCAGAAAGATCGTCCTAGGAAGTGCAAATTAACCAGTGCACAGAGCAGGGCAATAGTTCGATTTTCAGTTGCAGAAGGTAAGTATTGGAGGAGGTGCAAGTTGCTTAGTATATTTGCAAGAGGCAAAGATCATTGTCGAAGCTCATTTTTAGAGGTAGTGCGATTTCCAGTTAGGGCCATACACATTTCCAGTTCAGCTAGTGCATGTAGTAGGTAAGGAGTGTGAATTGCATTGAGGAGGCCAATTTATTTTGTAGAAGGAAACTTGGGTTTCTAGATTGATTTTTCTAGTGGAGATATTATATGTTAGAGATTTGCCAGTGAGAGGCAAGATGATTGTATTTCTCAATTTTGATAAAGATATATTAATATAAACCATCCTCTGGATAGCTTGTTTTCCCCACATTGGGGGTTTTCCAGGGACAATTTGTCCAAAAAATACTAGAGTCAATAATTTTGTGTGTGCACATAATTTCTTATTTCCTGTATTTTTTGTGAAAATTGCAGTAGTGAATTAATCGTTATTTGCCGTAATTGAATTTTTGAAGACAAATAATCTCTAGTAGATAGAAGATTAAATTCCAATTGCTGTAATTTGTTGAAATTCCAATGCAAGGAGGAATTTCTTAACATGATAATTATTTGTGAATTTATTTAGTGTTATTCTTTTATTTTTCCTTGCTTATTCATCAAGCAATTACCATTCAAAAGAGGAAAATAGAGATCATAGTGCACAAAAGACGACACTAGAAATTGGACTTCGAGCCAAGGCAAAACCCCACAAGGTGGAAAACCCAACAACGATCCTTCTCTTATAGAATCAAATCAAAATGAGATATCCAAGACCAAGACCAAGACCCAAAACTGCCACCAAAACTCCAAGTCCAACCCTCCTCCAAAGTCAAAAATCAACATAAGTCAAACTAGTCTTCTTGAAATTTCGCTCTTGAAATTTCGGGTCTACAATAATTGCAAAAAAATTGGGTTCTTCTCCTTCTTTGTTAGTCTCCTTTCTTCTTCATCCTTTTCTCCACTACTTAGGCACAAAAGATATGTATGATCATCATGAGTGAGTGTCCTTCAAAGTGATTGAATTGTCCTATATATATATTTGTCCAGGAGGTTGAATAGATGGCTCTTAGAGGTCCAAGCTAACTTGACAACTTTGGTGGACTTTGACTCAATATATAAATTCTTTTTCTTTTCTTACAAAAATTCCAAATGGGACTTTATTCAAATACATTTTCTTTGTCTCAAAATAATTTCTTTTTGAATCTTTTAAGCATGAAGAACATGCTTTGAACAAAATAAATAATAATGAATATGATAAATATGATAAAAATTACATTTTATTACATTATGAAGACCGACTCTATTTACATTTTTCAATACAATTAAGGAAATTTGACATGATATCAGAGCATATCAGTTCAAAGGGTTTGCAGGAGTAAATGAACGAAGGGCAGAAGAAGAGAAATCATAAGGGTTTATAACCCACTTTATTCTCCAATTTTTATTTGTTTTGGGTTTCGTTATTTCAAGATTTCTAGAAATGGATGCAGCAAGTTTTGTTAGTTTTTGTAGTATCGGATGTGTTCTAGCCATGGAATTTTGTGGAGAGACTATAATGCATGAGATCTCCAAAACCCAGAAATCGTTTATGGAAATTGCACCTAGAAGTGTTTGAATTAAATTATTAGCCATTTTTTAAATATTTCATAAGTTTAAACTTAGGGAATATGGTTAATAAATCAATATTAATTGAGATAAGGTAAGAATCATCTAGAAACTCACACGAATCAATCCAAAAATTATTTGAGCCATCGATTAAGATTTAATCTTTGTCATTGGAGTCCCAATAGGAAAATGTAAGAAGGGATTGATGTGGTGATGGAGCATAAACTAGTGCAGATACTATGTTGCCCAAGCAGTTCAGTTTTCTTAGTGGCAGAGATTCAATAGAGAAGATAGAGCTAGAGGGTGAGTAGTAGGTGGTAGAGGAGGTTAGCAAAAATTCTAGGAGGAAGTTTTCTAGATCCAGAGAGACAACAACAAGAGGGTCAAGTTATTCCCAGTGAGGCAACGCAGTTGCTTCAGAGAGGGCAGTTCGATTCGCTGGAGGGAAATTCATTCTCAGTTTCAGAGACTGAGCAGAGGTTGTAGGGCTGGAGAGACGATTTCCTCAGCAGCAGAAGCATAATGACTTCATCAGAGATTGGTTGGAGGCTTGATGTCATAGAGACTACGCATTCCAACACAGAGGCTGTTTTCTGTAGGCAGGTTGTGCTAGGATTGCTTGTGGAGAAAAAGTAATTCCTTTCAATAATTTTGCCCAGATTTTTCTTGTTGTGGATTACCAGTTTCAAGCATCCAGATTGTACTCAGATATTCATTGTTGCATAATAATAAAAACCCTCACTGTTGCACTGGTTTTCCCAAGTTGGGTTTTTTCGGGGACATTTGTCCAAAAATAATCGTGTCATATTTTATGTGTGTGGTAGCATTTCTTAGTTTCCAATGTTTTATTTTCCCGCAGAATTTTATTTGTGAAGGTTATAGTGTGTTTATTTCGATATTCGTCGTAGCAGATAAATTGTTAAATTAATTAAAATTAGAAGAAATAATATCAGTCGTCGCAATAGGGTTTCAGTGGTGAATTTTTTATATGGTATTAGAGCGTGATTGATCATCTGAAAACCTCAGAAGCAAAAGAAGGAATTTTGTTGTTCAGTGAGAGTAGCAGGCCAAATTTTCCAGGGGCAGTGCAAACCATTCGCAAGTAGGCCAAGTTGGTTGAGGAGGTTCGATTTTTTAGAGCGAACATGCAAAAAAATGTGATCTTCCAAATCAAGTGATTCTAGAGGCAGAGTGAGCAACTCATATTTTTCATTGGGCAAATTTCTGGTTGGATGCAGCAGTTCGTTAGAGCGAAGCCAACATTGGGCGGAAGAGAGAGAAGCACACACACCAGAGGGAAAATTTTCCTCAGGGAACTTCGAGTCTCAGGAGTTCAAATTTTTCAGGCAAATTGGCAGTAGCAACTAGCAGATCTACGCATTCCAGTAGGGAGTGGGAGTAAGAGAGCAGCAACCAAGCATAGGGAAAGAGGGAGTTTTCGACAGTTCTTTGAGATGGCCACTACAAGGCTTCAAGATTAGGATAGGTTGGACGAATCATCTAACTACGTCATCTGGAAGGCTAGGATGTCCTTCCTTATAGATGAATATGGCTTGAAAGCCTACATTGATAATGTAGTGCCAGTTCCCCAAGATGTGGATCAGCTGAAGGAATACTAGAAGGATATGGATGCAGGAAAAGCAGTTGATCCTGGGAATGACCAAAGAGATGTGGGATGCTCTCTCCACGTTATACCATGGAACTTTCGAGCAACGGAAGATGTTCCTTGAGGAGAAGTTGAGATGCATCTGCATGTTCCTCGAGGAGAATCTTAGATGCATCTGGATGCAAAAAGGGGAAGGTGTAGATCCTTTCCTTACTAGGATTCAGGAGGTCTGACACCAGCTGGTAGTTGTTGGGGTAGTGCCTCAACCCACATAGCTAGTGCGATTGGCACTCAACAGTTTCTCAAAGGATCGGCAAGTCTTTGTCCAAAGCATATTGGGTAGAGACAAGCTACCAAAGTGGGACATGATGTGGGCCAATTTGCAGCGAGAGGAGTTGAGAGGAGCTCTATTAAAGAGCTCTATCAGTAGGAGCAGTAGCAGTTGATCGAAGTTGGTAAAGGAGGAGGAGAATTTGACCCTCGCATTTAAGGGTCCCAGTCAGGGGCAGGGGGAGCAGAGAAAGAAGAAGAAGGACCTGTCAAAGGTCAAGTGCTTCAGGTGTCGTGAGTTTGGCCACTGCAGTACTTAGTGTCCTCTCAGGAAGAAGGACAAGGAGGAGAAGCAGGACCAATAGGCATCTTCTACAAAGATCAATAGGTTGTCCTCCAGGTTGGAGGAAGACTTAGCTATGATTGCTCATATACCTCTAGGAGTGAGGTAGGGTGATTTAGAGTTGTAGCCCTCGAGAGCTACAAATTGGGTAGGGTCCTTGAGGAGTCCACCTCATGGATCAATACCTTGCTACAGCGGCCCACAATATTTAGTGGTAGGATGGACCAATGGCAGTAGATGCAGTTAGAACTAGAGTGACAGTTGTAGACTAGTAGCAGTTAGATGCTGGGGAGCGCAGTGTAGAGTTGGTAGTAGTGCAGGTGGCACAGTGCAAAAGTCAGCGGTAGCGCAGATTCTTTAGTGACAATGCAAAGGCTAGTAATAGTCAGAGACTCAGGTGACGGATGCATCATACTGAACACAATTGATTCAGTCTTTTGGATGTTTTTCAATTGCAGATTCTGCAGTAGCAACAACAACAGAGTTGCAACGCACATGCAATGTTGGCAGCAATACAGTAGGGTCAGCAGCAACACAAATGCAACGTATATCACAGTTGCACATTAGTTGGTGGGCCGCAGCAACCAAACATCAACAATGTGGGAAGAGATGATGCAGAAACAAAGTGTTGTGGTAGGGTGTGCAACACTAGAACACATTCCTCGCTAAGATGGAGTGTTATTTTTTGTAGCATCGGATGTGTTCTAGCCATGAAATTTGGTGGAGAGGCTATAATACATGAGATATCCAAAACCCTAAAATTGTTTTTGGCAATTCCGCCTAAAAGTGTCTCAATTGGATTATTAATTGTTTTTTTTAATATTTCCTAAGTCTAAAATTAGGGAATATGGTTAATTCATCAATATTAATTGAGATAAGGCGAGAATAGTCTAGAAACTCACAGGGATCGATCTAGAAATGATCCTAGCCATTGATCAAGTTTTAATCTTGGTTGTTGGTGCTCCAACAATGGATTATAAGAAGAGATTGATGTGGTGATGGAGAATATACAATTAGAAGAAATAATAGTAGTTGCTGCAATAGGATTTCAATGGTGAAATTTTTACAGGTTTGAGTGATCAGGACAAGTTGGATGGAGCCTCCAACTTTGGCATATGGAAAGCCAAGATGGCATTCCTATTGGATGAGTATGGACTGAAGTAGTATGCAGATAATGTTATTGTTATACCAACAAATCCACAACAGCTAACCACCTACAAAAAGGAGAAGGCCAAAGCGAAGAGGATTATCCTTGAGGGAGTCAAGAACCATATAGTTCCGCATATCGCAGAGGATACAATGAAGCGAATGTGGAACGCAATTGTCAATTTGTGCCAGAATCCTACAAAGAGTAGGAAGTTTATTCTCTGAGAGAAGTTGAGGACCATCAAGATGCATAAGGGTGAGGACATTGTATCCTATCTCACCAGGGTTTGACTTGCCAGAGATGAATTGGCTACAGTAGGAGACACTCACACAAGCCAAGTGATGATGATCTAGTGCGAATAGTGTTGAATGGGTTTTCCAAGGAATGGAGTATGTTCTAAGTGATTTCTAGGCGAGATACACTTCCTGGTTGGGATCGCCTATGGAGTGACTTTAATCAGGAGGAGCTTAGGCTCAGCTTGGTCAATGGCACTTGTAGTAACAACAAGACTCCGAAGGTGGAGGAGTAGGAAAACGTAGCCCTTGTAGGAAAAGGGAAGGCGAAGAAGAGTTCCAACAGGGGATCAGGCTAGGAAGGAGATAAGAAGAAGAAGGACTTGAGTAAAATCAAGTGTTTCGGCTACGGTCAGCTAGGAAAATATGTCAGTGAATGTCCTAACTGAAAGAAGGAAAATAAGGGGAAGTAGACAACAACTTCAACAAACAAAGAGGATTTGTCTTGTAGGCTAGAAGATGAGTTTGTTCTCATAGCTTTCCTCTCTAGTTCTACGTCCACAAGAGTCTGGACTATTGACAGTGCATCATCATCACATATGACGGGGTTAGAGACTATTTCTCCAGTTACAAGGAAGAGGAGATGAACTTCCAAATATAGATAGGAAACAAGGCGAAGTGTACTCTAGGTTGGAGAGCTACCATCAACATTTAAAGGGAGTTAGGCAAGAGCACCAACATTATAAATGTGTTGCAAGTGCCAGGTTTAGGCATGAACTTGATTTCAGTTTTTGCACTAGAATATAAGGGGTACGATGTCTACTTCATGGGGAAGAAGGTGTATATCAAGCACTAGAGTTGGAAGAAGGCTAGATAGATTGGGGTTTGAAGCAATGAGTTGTACGAGTTGTAGTTCGATTCTCCAAAGGCATTGATTAGCAACAACAGTAGTAGTGGCAAAGACATAGGAGATCGTGATAGGGGTTCCAAAATTAATCACAGAACATGATGATATGTGTAGAGGGTGCGTATGTGGGAAGTTCACAAAGGCAACATTCCCAAGGAATGATAATAGAGCTAGTGGTGTGCTTCAATTGATACACTTAGATATTTGTGGCCCATTGTCTACCAGATCTCTCAGGGGTTATGAATATTTCGTGACCTTCATTGATGACTTCTCCAAAAAAAACTGGATAAATTTTTGGAAGACGAAGGATGAGGTTTAGTCGCTTTCGAGAGTTTAAGGCTCTTGTGGAGAATATGACAAGTAAAAAGGTCAAGATACTTTGTACGAATAATGGAGGCGAGTATACAGATAAGGCCTTCACAGGGTTATGTGCGAAGGAGGGTATCAGGAGAGTCCACAACTCCAGACAATTCACAGCAGAATGGGGTTCCAGAGTAGAAGAACAAAACGATTGTTGGAGTAGTAAGGGAAATGTTATATGACCAGGATATGCCTAAGTTCTAGGAGGAGAAAGCCTTCAGGAGATGTTGCAAGTTGCCAGTAGATGATCAGAGTGGGTAGCAGAAGCTCCAAGGGTTGAGCAATAGTTGCAAGGAAAACAAAGTATGAGTATTATTACCAGTATGAGCACTAACTCAGGTGCAGGAGGTCCAACGAGTTCATAGCAGACGGAGCAGCAAGGGTAGGATAAGAGGCATGAACCTCCAACCACCACCAACAAAAGGAGTAGAGAGGTGCTTCAGACATTGAAGAATGGGCAAGAGCTCATGGGTGCTCGTAGGGTGAGCACTAGAGAGCACAAACAACTAGACAGGTACAAGGTGTTGGTGACAAAGGTCATCAATAAAGAGCCCTCTAATTATCAAGAGGTTGCACAACATCAGGTGTGGTAGGATGCTATGGTGGAGTACAACTCCATCATGATCAACGATGTATGGGCGATTGTGCATAGACCAGTGGATAGGTTTGTAATTGGCTCTCGATGGATCTACAAGATCAAGTATGTTGCAAATGGCAATGTGGAGAAGTATAAGGCTAGGTTCATGGCCAAGGGGTATGCACAAAAGGAAAGCGTAGATTATGAGGAGACATTCGCTCTAGTGGCTAGATACACTTCCATCAAGGCCATGATATCTCTAGCAACACAGATGGGATGGCAGATTCACTAGATGGACGTCAAACAACTTTCTTGAAAGGGTGATAAAAGAGGTGTATATCAAACAACCATAGGGATTTGAGACGCATGGGAGAGACACACATGTATGCAAGTTGAAGAGGGCGCTATATGGACTCAAACAAGCTCCCACAGCATGGTATGGTTGGATTGACAACAACTTGCAACAAATAGGCTTCATGAAGAGCGAGGCAGATTCCAACCCTACTATCAGATGGTAGGAGGTAGGCCACTCATACTGGTACTTTGTGGATAATCTATTTTTGACAGGGTCATCAGGGCTCATAGAGGATTGCAAGAGGGACTTGGCAGCTGAGTTCGAGATGAAGGACTTAGGACGTGTTACCGCTCAAACTAGGAGGGGTCGAAGGAGGGGATCCTATAGAGCAACTACTAGGTCAAGGGGCAATAATGGAGCGATGGCCCTATGTCACCTTAGCTAAGGCTCCCTGCTTTTTATAGAATTTCACTGATGGGAGGAGGCCCAGTATGAGAGGAATCACAAGAATAGATGGATCAATGATAAGATATGGGGTGATTCCTAAAGCCTATTCACAAGAGAGGCTCAAATAATTGGTTTTCTTGCCTTGAAAGCAAGGTGATTAGCTCTCTAAGAAGGGATATGAGGATACCTAGACCTAAGGTTGGAGAATATCCTTTAATGAGAAGCACCCTAGACCTAAGAATCCTGAAGGAGAAATGGCTTCTATGTGACCCTTGTGGAATGTGAGTTATAAAGTTGTGGGACCATAGAGCCCGAGTGGGGCCAAACTAGGTCAAGGATATGGAGTTGATCAACACTAGAGGGGCTTGACCTATTTAGGGAGGAGAATAGGATCAAGGGACAAATTTTCCTTTGAAATACAAATGTAATGACCCAAGTGAGGACACTAACCCAAAGCAGCGTAGGGAAAGAGATGGTCTTATGGGTAGGGCTTGTTATATCTCGAGATTCCACCGTTGGATTTGCCTCAAACTTGGAGGACCTCTTGAGAAAACCCCACTGCAGTAGTGGACCAAAATTCAAGGGTTTTGGATAGCTACAAAGAATTTCGCTTGATGCCCTAAGTGACCTTCTAGGGTTAGGCCTAGAATTGGAGGAGATGAGAAAAAGAAGGGTAATTTTGACCACCAAAGGGATGCAAGGATCAATTCCTCTTTTCTTGGGCTTAATGGAGCCAAGATACACCTAGATCAAAGATTTTCTTCTGCTAAGGAGCCCTAATTGACCTTCACTGGCCTTTCCAAGTGGAACAACAAGGTTATTAGGGTTTTATACTTCAAATTTTGCAAAGGAGATGAAGTTGCAAGAAGTTTCAACCTATGAGGTGCCTCTAGGAACATTCACCCACTCCCTCAAAGAAAAATGCATGCATTAAATCACTTATTCAAGGTTTCTAGAAGAATTCTGCATTACTTTAACCCATACAAGAATAATGATAACATTACCATGCATTAGACAAGTAAGATAACAAGAATAACATTGAAATTTCACTTACATGAAAGAGAGAGTATATCCATTCATCAACTTTGCATTACAAAGAATCTCCAAAGATAATAGCGAAAATCCAAACATCATAGTGCATCAAGAAACTCCAAGAATTTCATCCCAGAAACAAGTGCGAAAATCTCTCAAGAGATAGTAATCCAATCCAAGTGATGATGAGAGGAATGAATGAGCCTCTCATCTATTTATGTCCTTCCCAAAGAGTTTGATTTGCCTAATTAGGCCTAATTAAGCCCCAACTAATAAAGTAATGTGCAATAATAACAACCCTTTGTGACAAACCCACCAAGATAGCTCCATAATACAAAGATAAGCCTCTCAAAAGGGAAAAATAGTAAACATGATGAGTCGTTGGGCCATTGAGAGGGCCTGGTGGAGTCCAAATTGTGCCAAAGTAAGAATAGGCTCCAAACATTGTGATCCAAGGGTTGGCCCCTTGATATCCAAGAAGATCAACTGTGATGCCCTCAAGTGAGTGTGGAGGCACAATGACATCCTCATGGCTCTCCAAGTGGATTGATAATGCCTGTATACCATCTATAAGGGCTAGAATGATGATATAAGCCCCCCCTTTATCTCCCATGGTGAGACACATCCTCATCTGGGCCCTAGAAAATTTGCCACGTGTATGATGCAAATGTGGAGTTGGCTGGGCATGGCGATCTAGGTGCATCATCCTCATCCAAAGGTGGAACACGAGCAATCAATGAGTGGTGTTGGGGATCCATGGAGTTCTCTTTGCTATGGTGGAGGCTCATGGCTCTCAACGCTCACCCTACAAGTGCCAATGTGACCCTTTCGAGGGCTTGGACCCCGAATAGGGAGACCAAACCCCAAATGGAGACCCACCTGCAATCTTGCATAAGATGTAATGCATCCCCTTCCCCTCCAGTACAACAAATCATTAGAGTAATCAAGTAAAAGAGTTTACAAATCATGGAATCAAATGGGCACTTCATGGTGGCATGCCCTTCCATAGTGGGCTTTGGCATGTACAGGTGTCTCCAAGCTCAATAAGGGGGTTAACAAAGGACCCTAGTAGGCGGTTTTAGCCTTTAAAGGGAGTGACATGTCCATGATACATCCATCAAGTGGTAGGTGACATGTGACATATTGATGGAATGGAATGGGGATCAGGGGAGTCTCCAAGCCACATACCATGGTACATCCATCAAGTGGTAGGTGGCATGTGACATATTGATGGAATGGAATGGGCATCAAGGGAAGGATCCAAGCCACATGCCATGGTACAAGTGTAGCTATAATAGGGGAAGCCCACACTTGGGGTATATAAATATAGGAGGGAGCAATCGTGGTACATGATTTACCTTGGTCTTTGTTTTTCCACCCTTCTTTCATATGCCTTTTGCCTTTGATTGATTTTTCTCCATTACTGGTCGGGGCTTCAGGGGATGAGGGCATGATGTGTAGGATACAATAGCAGATACCTCCATTAAGGTGGGGCAAATCATTGTCCACCAGGGGTTGGGATAATCATGGGTTCCTTAACGTGGTGGGGGCTCATCTAGGGCCCATAGGAACTAGGGTGATGGCCATAGATAAGGGGTAGAGCTTATGATAGGCTTTTGCCCATGTGCTAAATTTGTATGTCCTGATCGTCTTTGCATTTTGTGGTACATTCCCTGTTGAGAGTGGCCAAATTATGCTTTTTCTTTTCTTCTTAGCTGCATCAACCTCTGGGACATCGTTCTAGGCCCGACCCAATTGTGGGCAAGGGGAGGGGGAGTCTAACCCTTTATGGACACAGTGGACCTAGTGGAAAAATGTGAACCCAGATGGGAAAATTGACAAATGGGGTTAAAATGAGCGGAGGGGAGTGATGTATATGGGGTCAAGAAGCAGGACCAGGCAACCAAAATCGGGATTTCCCATGTAGTGCCAAACCCAAAGCTAATAGCAAGTAAAGTAGATCCCACAAAACTAGGATGCAAGGCTAACCACCAAATCGGGTAGAGGAGACAAGAGTACAAATTTGGCCCACTCTTTACACCAAATTCCCACACCAATCCATGCCCAAAAGTTTCCATGATAAGTAAACAAAAATACTTAACTACACCAATGAAAAGCCATACCTTTGGTGTTGGGAGGCCCACCTTCAAACATACAATCATAACAAATTAGCAAGGGACCACATGGTTGGCTCAGGTGGTGGAGATAGTGGCACATCGAACTACCTGGTGGCTTCAAGGGGCTGTTGGTTGCTGGCTGAGGACCATCCAGGAGAAAATTTTCTCCTATGGATACTACCCACAAGTGGTGGGTAACAGGACTGATGCATTATTTCCTAGGATTGGAGGTATGGCAAACAAATGGGGAGATCTTCCTTGGGCAAGGGAGATATACTATGGAGATCCTGAAGAGGTTCAAGATGCAAGATGATAGACCCATGTCTACACCAATTATTATCAATTGAAGGAAGATAGACGCATCAATGGCTGCAGCAATAGACCCAACCTTGTATAGGCAGCTCATTGGATCTCTCATATATTTGGTCACTACAAGGACAAACATTTTTTTTTGCAGTCAACACTCTCAGTCAGTTCATGATGGAGCCTAAGAGAGTACATTGGACAACAACGAGACATGTACTTAGATATCTACATGGTACAATTGAGTATGGTCTGAGATATACTCATGGTGACAATGTCAGTTTAATGGGATATACATATGCAGATAGGGCAGGAAGTTTAGTGGATCGAAAAAGCGCTTCAAGATGTTGCTTCAGTATTGGATCAGGGGTTGTCTCTTGGTGTAGCAGGATGCAAAATTCCGTGGCATTGAGTTCTGCAAAGGCAGAATACATGCTAGTGAGCATGGCCACATGGAAGCTATTTGGCTTCGGAAGTTGCTAGTGGGACTATTTAGTCAACGGATGGATTCAACCAGTATATACTGTGATAATCTGAGTTGCATCAAGCTCTCTGAGAATCCAATCTTTAATGATAGGTTGAAGCATATCGACATTAGATACCACTTCATTAGAGATTGTGTACAATGTGGATAAGTTCGGCTACAATATGTTCCCTTAGACCAGCAGATTGCAGATATTCTCACGAAGGCCTTAGGTAAGGAAACATTTGTCTACTTCAAGGATAAGATGGGAGTATTGGAGAACACCTTCCTCGCTATGGTAGCAACGTATTGGTGTTCAAGTTTCTATGGTGTCTAAGAGGCTATGAAACACAGGAGCATGATTATCTCCAAGACCCAGAAATGATTTCTATGGAAAATGCCTCATTTAGATTAATTAGCCAATTATTAATTATCTTCCTAAGTCTAACATAGGAAAATTGGTTGATTAAATCATGTTAATTGAGGAAAATCGTTTTTTTTCTAGAGACTTTCGGAAGTCACTTGAGGGGGTCAAGATCATCTTAGCCATTGATTGTGATTAGATCATGGCCATTGAGTTACTAAATGAGAAATTATAAGAGCAAGTTGATGGGGCATTGGAGATCATTCAAAGATAGCGAAATGCAGTGATAGCAAGGGCGTAGAGGGAGACACCAGTAGTGGGGTTTCAACAAAGAGGTTGGGAAGAGAATTTCTGGAGAAATTTTCCACATATATTCCAACATTCCAGGAGAGGAAGGGAGGTCGAAGCTAATTTTCAAAGGCAGTGTGTTGGAAAATCATAAAAGAAAAGAGATTTCCTTATCTTGATAATTACTTGTGATTTCTTAGCAGTCTTATTAACTTATTTTATGTCTTCTTTTATCTTCTTATTATCATGCAACTACCAAAACATAAATGCATGAATATCAACACAACAAGGACACACGATATAGGCTCTCAACTAAGGAAAAACTCCTCTTCTAGGGGAAAACCCAAAAATTCTCTTCTCTTCTTTTAGAACCAAATCAAATGAGACAACCAAGACCCTTGACCAAGGTAAGGACTTCCTCCAATCCACCAAGTCAGCGTCCCAAGATAGTCCTTCCAATCAGCTTTTTCAATACTTGATCAACCAGAATTTCGGCCCTGGTGCATCAAAATTTCGGCCTTACTGCAATCCTGCAACTTGGGCCCCTTCCTGAAACCCAGAAACTCACACCTGTGACTAAAAAAGAGAGAATTTGACTTCCTTTTGCTAGATAAGTGTCTCCTCCTTCGCTATGTTATCCTCCTTCTTCTAGGTACTTCACACTTCTTTTCTTCCTCTTGCAACAACAGATCAAACTTTTGTAGTGAGTGAGCAAATGAGGTCAAGTTCCTTCTTATATGTAGTGGTTGGATCATCCCTTTTTAGGCTAACTTGATCGCACTTGAGGCCAACTTGGTGGAGTGTTTACATGACCAATTACATAAAATAACAATTCTTTCTCGACATAAGAATCACAAGAAGCATTTATTACATGATTACTTGGACAATGACACATGAAACAAATTCTAGAGCACACAATGGGTGCTTAGACCTGAAAACAAAATAAATAAAGCATGAAACCCATGCTTATAAATAAATTTTATTTTACAATAGTTTTTTTTCTTTCTTTTGACAAATATATTACATCATGACCTAAATACAATTATGAAGATCGATACTAGTTACATTTCTCAACACAATGTGAGTTCCATTTAGGGCTATACACATTTCTAGTTCACCCAGTGTGTGTAGCAGGCAGGGAGTGCGAATTGCACTGAGGAGGCCGATTTGTTTTGCAAAAGGAAACTTGGGTTTCCAGATTGAATTTTCCAGTGGAGATATTATATGTCGGAGCTTTGCTAGTGAGAGGCAAGCTGATTGTATTTCTCAATTTTGCTGAAGATATATTAATATAAATCCTCATCTATGGAACTGGTTTTCCCCACATTAGGGTTTTTCTAGGGACAATGTGTCCAAAAAATATCGGTGTCAATAATTTTGTGTGTGTTCATCATTTCTCAGTTCTTGTATTTATTTGTGAAAATTGCAATCGTGAATTAATCGTTGTTTGTCGTAATTAAATTTCTGAAGACAAATAATCTCCAGTAAATAGAAGATTAAATTCCCATTTTTGCAATTAAGGAAATTTCACAGAAGGTTTAGCCATTAACAACTATCTACTCAACCTAAATGTTGGTTTTGATTTGCGGATGACACCTTTGTCGTCTAGCCCCATGGCCATTAAACTCATTATGTGACCTTCTTAACCAGGTTATCCTCTTGTATCCAATTTACAATGGAAATCAAACAAGACCTTTCTCTTCTCCTTTTAGATGTTCTAGTTACGTGTTACCCTGATAGCTCCCCATCCCACGAAATTTTTCGAGTATAGACTCATAAGATGGATACCTCCATGCCCAATCCCACTACGATCCAACTCAAAAATCTATTGTCCTCAAGACTCTCATAACTAGAGCTCTTTGAATCTTCCCCTTAACACCTAAATAGAGAACAAACCCACCTCATTAACACCCTTTGATCAAATGTCTAATAAAGACTTTTGGGCTATCCTCCAACCTAAAACCATGAACACCTATTCCACTTTTTCCATTAGGATAAATTTATCTCCCTTACATTCATCACATCATTGCCCAATTTTCCAACATCCTATAAAAAATGAACAATAAAACTCTTTTCAAGGTTCACAAAACCCTCAAACAATTATTCAGAATGTCAAAGATACGTTTGCTCTCTCAAGTTGTTGAGCAAATTCGTTGTTCTTGTGGAACATCCTACATTAGCCAATCTGGCTAACACATCCAAAGTTGTCTTCAGGATCATATTGTAGACACCTCTCTTAACCACCTAACTATATTTTCTATCCCTAAGCACTCTCATAACACTAAGCACTAAATTTGTTTCTCAAGTTGTTGAGCAAATTCGTTGTTCTTTTGGAAAACCCTACATCAGCCAATCTGGTTGACACAGCCAAAGTTGTCTTCAAGATCATATTGTAGAGCACCTCTCATAACCACCTAACTATACTTTCTATCCCTAAGCACTCTCATAACACTAAGCACTAAATTTGTTTCTATGGGACCAAAATCTTAGCATTTATCCCCCATCACTTGTCGCATCATCAAAGAAACCCTTCAAATTCATACATATCCCAATAGTTTTAATCTAGAAGATGACTATAAACATTCTTGGAATCCTATAATCTACCAACTCCATTTGTATCATCCTCTCTACTCTTTTCGCCTCTCTGGTTTTATTGTTTTATGAGATACTATGATTATCTCTCCTTCCATGTTCTTTCCCGATTTCATTTCTTAATTTATTTTATTCTTTATCATATTTCTCCCTTGCAACTCCTGATTTTATTCTAGGAATTTATTATTTGAGCTATATTAATTTATCAACCAAATCTTCCTAGAATTTTATTTTATTTTATTATTATTTGAGTTTGTCCTAGTCTCCCATATTTTATTATTTGATAATATTTTTTCTTTCTAGATTACAGATGGCTAACTTGTTATCATATGACATAAAGCTATAAATTCTACATGTTGGGTTTCTCTTTATTTTTCAAAGCTATTTTTAGCTACCCAAATGATGGGCTGAGTGTCCAATTGAAACATTGGGAATGTATGGAAACTCTAACACAACTTATATTCTAGAAAATTCACTTATATATTCCAAGGAAAGAAATCAGCCTCCCTCTTAGCGTGAGGGCTAGAGTTAGGTTGTTGGCACCACGTCAGCCCACAGGTATACTCACTTAAGAGTTCACAAGGCTTGAAGCTAGTACAACAATATTCATAGGCACAAAGCCATTACAACAATATTTATCAAGGCATTATAGCTCATCATGTCACTAATGTGAATTTGAACAGACGTGTGACATATACATTTTGGTGGATCACATTTCCAGGCATTTCTACATATCCATTTTGGTGGGTCACAGTTCCAGGCATTCCTATTTTGGAAACTAGTACATGTTTCCATGTTTAGTGCAACTTACATTTGTAGATGTAGGTATGGCAAGCATAATGGACAGGTTCACTGCCATACTAACCTATTTGATGCTTAGAGGTAAGCCTTAATTTTGTGTTTAAATGGGACCAGTTTTTGTTTTCTAGGAGGATGAAACAGTTTGTCTAAGCATAAAGCAAAGACAGGATGTGGGTTGTTGTGATTACTGGTTCCAATGCATTAGTACAGTTCTAAGTTGCATGAAGCGCCGAAATGTTTACGAGCTTCTGGAATGGGTACGTTTAGAAACGTCACCTCCCAAAAATGGAAACGTCAGCCGAAATGTCCATTGAAATGTCATATATGTTTATATATATAAAAAGAAATTTATAAATAAGTGAAAAAACACATTATCTTGCAAGAGAAAAGGGAATAAGACCTGTAGATGACAATTTAGAAGGAAAACCAAGTCTATATTAACTCTCATAGATGATTACATGATGGTCGAGTTTCGGTCGAGTTTTGGATGAGTTTCAGAGTTTCAGGTGTGTGTACGTCCTGAAACGTCAGGTTCCTTGAAGTTTCGTGCAACATAGGTATAGTTTATTTGAAGAGTTGGTTATGAGAGGTGTTGCGAAAGGTATGAGTGATTACTTTGTAACACTATATTGAATATCCAGATCAACACATTGTATGGTGGTTAGAGGTTATCATTTTGCCTCTCATTTTGACAATTAATCTGTGAAGAAGAAAAACTTATATGTTGTTTCTGAGTACCCTTGCATCTCAAAAATGCTGAAAATAAAGATGTACCCAAAGGGAAATATCAAATGAGGTTAAGGAATAGTTGGAAATACCTTTGCCTACAACATACTTTTGTTCTAGCCTGCATTGGAATTCTTACATCATAGGCATAGTCATCAGGAGGTAATGAAGGACTCACAAAATATTAAGGGCTTGCCTGACCTGTGTGAGATGGTTCATAAATATTAAGGGTTGGGCTGAACTGTTTGAAACGATTCACAAAATATGAAGGTTGGGCAAATCCTTGTGTATGAATTACAAATGAGTATAAATATAAAGCTATAGGATGTCCTTTTGAATCATTCTTATTTGAACATCTTCAAGAGCATATTTAGTGTGAGGTGCTTAATGGTAAAGATATGTACTGCATGTAACATGGAGAGCATTGTTTTTACTCAGATTGGAGAAGATTAGTTCTTTTCAAGAACGTGCTAAGATTACTTCAAAGTTTCAAACTCATGGTCCTTACCTTTGGTGCGTAGTGAAATAGGGGCTGTAAAGATTGTTCTTGCAGGAAAAGGGCACCGTCATTACTGCTGGTTCGAAATCATCCCTTTTGTGGAAGACAAGTTAGCAGCTACAGGAAGGAAGGTGCTGCTACTTTTAAGTAGACGATCTTGCATAGTACTTTTCCTTTATAGTGTAGAGCATGTGCACTATAACTTATTTTATCCATATGACGTCAAGGGACCGAAGGTCAGAGGCAATGGATAAATCATCATTTTAAGTCATACTGATTCAGCACTTAAAGTTTGTGGGGGAAAGAAGTGCACCAGTAAGTGCAATTGGTAGCATGATAAACAGTGACCTGGGTTACAAGCAACAAGAAGACTATGGTTTTACCTTGAACTAGTTGAGATGTGGAAAAAAGCTACAGGAATTTTATCATAGACTGCTGTGTTAATATTTTTTATGTTGCATATATTCCATTGCTGAAAAGCTACAGGAATTTTATCAGGCTACGGTGTTAATATTTTTTATGTTGCATATATGCCATTTCTGAGTATATCGTTGAGAAGGCTGTTACCAGTGACGAAAAGAAACAGCAGTTATAAAACAATAGGTAGGGTTTGATACTTTAAGAATTTTGTGGTCAGATGAGCCAAGCTTGTATGCATTCCTGTGGGTTACACCCAGCAGAAAGCTGCATGTTCTGGGCAGTTTGTGTATATTTATTTGTGACATATTCATAATAGTAGCAATAGAGAATTGTTTTCTCTCACGTAATTGAAGAAATCAAGTAACCTCTAGGCTCTAAGGTGCACTGTCCACAGCTTCCTCATATCTGCTACCTTTCCACTTTGAAAGTGATGAGGTGTTGCTGTCTCATGCATGATTTGGACCTATTATGACAGCATGTGGGGTATCTATAGGGATGGAGAGTGTGCCTGGAGTGTACTTATCCCAAAATTTCAGGCTAATTACATAAAATGAGTGCAAAACCCAAGAATACAAGAGAAAATTGATACACACTAAGAAATATCTCTTGATAATAATAAAAAATAGAGAGCTACGTTCACTTGCCTCTTCAAGGGGCAATCCTCCAAATGCAATAACAATTCTTGACAAAACATTACATAATCTTCTACTCTATATATGTTTATTCATAGAGAATCTTAAATACCTATAGACCCATTTATAATTAAGGTCAACAAATTAATTTGGGTCTTACTCTACATATATTTATTCATAGAGAATCTTAAATACCTATACACCCATTTATAATGAAAGTCAACAAATTAATTTGGGTCTTATTAATAAAGATGACTTTCTTTATAAAGAGTGATATTAACTAACTATTACTGGGCCTTATTCAAGGAAGGTTGCCTCATACATTAATAAAATCTCCTGAAGGGGGCTTCATACATTAATAAAATATCCTAAGTCAGGAGGTTAAGTTAGGATCCTAACAGTGTTCATCTAATATATTCTTTGCATATCAAGAACATTATGCTAGCTTAATGGAAGTGTGCATACACTATCAGTTATATTTAAGGTTGTCTATTATTTGAAGAAGGTGCTTTAGAGAGAGAGTTGGCATGCGTTTGGGTTGTTGACATAAAACTCATCTAGTTTAACTTGAAATTGACTTGCATAGATGGAGGGAACAATTTCCAAGATAATCATATCTTTCTTCTAGCAGTTTGATGCATGCCAAGTCTATTATGATTAGCAGAGGATAAGGTGGCGCATGCAGCAAGTAGACAGAATATAGGAGGAAAGAAGATAAGTTGAAGCATGCAGCAAGTTGATAGCAGATAGGGGGCATTGGTGGTGAGTAAGGCATGCATTATTAGTTAAGGAGTGAGGCTGCATCTTGGCCTTTTTGTTGGACTCACACATAGATCTAACTCAACATCTTTACAGCAATTGAAAGGCAGACTTAATCTCTTTACAGCAGTCAAAAGGGGCATGAGTGTAGTGGGGTTATTTGTATTTTGAGATTGCAAGAGACTGTATTCCCAGTTAACACTCAGTTATTTTCAAAATATGGACAGCATATGAGAGGGTGCACTCTATGTTAACCCACAGATTGGAACATGAACTCATTTGCTGGCAGTGGTGAGTGTATTTGAGCATGGAGATTTTCACTGTCCATAACTTGATGAAAATTTCTGGTAAACTGTGTTGTTTTCGTTGATATACCCGACGTTTTGGGTGAACACTTCACCCATCTTCAGGGACATAAAGCATAACTAGTCATGTGAAGAGTGTCGGACTATGATAAATAGATGATAGAGTTAGAATGTAACTGTTAGGGTAGGTGAAAATGATGAGACCATTGATATCATTAAATAGCTAGTAATGAATATAATAATTAATATGAACTCTTGAACTTGAATTATGGAGTATTAATTTAATGGGTTATTAATGAGGCCAAATTAAATAAAAAAGTATATTAATTAAAATGGTCAAAATAAAAGCAGGTCAGATAATCTAATTGATAATAGGCCAAATAATTAAATAATAATAGGTCAAAAATTAAATTAACTTAGTGTTAAATTGTTTGGAACCAAAAATTATTTTTAATTATTGGATAAGATTAGAAATAGGTCATGAAGAATTCAAAAGAAAGGGATTTAGAATAAAATATTATTAATTATTAATTAGTTAGAATGAGTTAAAATGGGATTAGTTTTGGTCAAATTAAAATTAAAATAGAATTGATAAATCAGATTAAGATTTATTTATTTTAAGTTTAAAGATTTTAATATTATACAAGATATATTTATTGAATGGTATAAATTAAGATATATTAGGAAAAAGATTAGATTAATTTTGGAATAGAATAAATATAGAACATTAAGGGGGTTGATATTGAATAATTGAAAATAGAACTAGATAAAATCAAAGGAAATATTACTATTAAAATTAATACAATGAAGAAGAA
>APFE031419392.1:0-13195 GCA_000404065.3 Pinus taeda
GTTGGGTGATCTAAGCTTTACATGAGGTGAAGAAGGGCTTTCATGCTGGAGGATGACGCTGGGTCAGAAAAATTGGTTGTAATCCTCTTTGATATTCTTGATATTAATAAAGCTATTCAAGTTTTCCTCCACATTCTTGTATGTTTGATGATATATGCATTTGTGTGGTCAATACATATGGTCCTATATTGTTTATGATTGTAGATCTCTGTTCTTCGATAGTATTATGCTGCTTTGATTCCACAAGTGCTCTTTGACGCTGGGTAAGCGAAGAAGGAGCGGCAAAGATTTGTCAGAAGGGAGAGGAACTAAGCAAGGAACCAAGCGCAAGACCGAGGTTGGTGTCTTTTGTTCCCCTCTTATCTACTTTTCATAAAAGAAAGCGAAAGTAGTTTTGGTTTGTTTGTTTCTAAGATAGCTACCTGTCTTAGTGGGACTAGCAGCTCCGAGTGGACACTAGATTTCCCGATAACAGTTCCCTATGAAAATCTGAGAAAATTGACTGTAAACTTGGTTACATTATGATAAAAATATTTTTTACCTCACAAGGAATTTTAAATATTCCTCAAAGAATTTGCATGAGAATATTACCTGGAATATTTTGGGAGCCTTCCTCGATTACCATGCCCAAGACGTACCATCTATGCGCTGCCATACTTTCGTTCTATCGCTCTTCCATTTAGTGTTCCGTCCTCCCCCATGCAAATGAGAAGAAGGGTTTTTAAATGTGTGGGTGGCAGAGTTGTCAATGAAGTGCCATTTAGTGGGTTGGTTATGTCGTTTGGTTCAAGGTAGGGAGGTCGAGGGATCAAATCCTGCCCCTGCCACGATCACGATGAACTATTTGCACCACCATGACCACGACGACCAGATCTTCAACATGAACCTAGTTTGAGCACAATCTAAACACTTTGATTTTTGAGCCCTCTTTGAGTCCTCTTGGACATGTGTCTAGAGCCACTTGGATCAATCTTTCCCACCGAGGAGATTTTGGTCCTCCAAAAGCATGAAAAATAATCTGCAACTTCTCTGTACCTTGTCTACATCACAAGCATCCTAAAAGGTCTCACTTCCATCTCTTTCACCTTTGTTCTTCGCAGCCTTAAGTGATGAGCTGACACCTACAACCTCTGCAAACCTATAGTACATTGTTTTTCAAATTACATGCTTGACTTAGATGACCAACTAATGACCCAAGCATCCCATACTTTCCACGAGTTTATAACGCATACTCGGTGGTCAAGATTACATCGAAATGGAAACAATACCCTAGCTAAGAAAACAAGGCCAACATATCATTGTTGCTTCAACAAGTGATGGAAAACACATCAACACTGCAACACATGATTTACAAAAATAAGGCCAAACACTATTGTTTTTTTGACAAGTAATGGAACCATGACATCACTTTCACAGTTTATCATGCAACAAAAAATAAGACCAAACATCATTGTTTCTTAACAAGTGATGGAAAACACGTCATCACTTTTACATTTTAAAATGCAAAAAATGATTTACAAAAGCACAACCATGACAAGCTAACATACCTAGAAACCATTTTTCACTTATCAATGTGAATGGGTCACCCCCCTGTGGTGGTCTTGCTTGTCAAACAATTGTTTCACCTGGTTCATGCACCGACACTTTGTCTTTAAGGCGCTGCTCTAGATGGAGCCTCCAACATTTGGCTCTTTGATGGTTACCTTTGTTGCAATGGTTGCAATACATCTTCTTCCTCTAGATATGCTTAACATGTTTCTTTACTTGCTATTGAGAGGGTCTTTCATGCCTCCTCCTTTTGTGTGTTTCTATTCTTTTCCAACACTTAGAAAATGTATGGTTATGTAATCCACAAAAGGTACATGTTTTTTGATTCCATGATTTACGTTCATCTTTAACAACATGATTATGAACATTTGAATATCGAATATGGTTATACCTTTCCTTGTTGTCTTTGATGTCATTATGGCGAGGAGAGCTTTCCTTAGCTCTTTCCTTGCAATGGGCACTTCCATGGGATGATGGGGATGTGTTCCCATCATTCTCTTTCCTCGATGATTTCGATGATGTCTCATAAGAATATGACACCTTCAATCATTCTCCCTCGGTGTATCTCAAGCCTACAAATTGAGGTCTCTACACAAACTCCAATGGTTGAGTTATGCCTTGGTTATTAACACCAATTTCTTTTTCCTCTGTGCACCTCATCCTGGTAAGGAGCCTCATGTTTGTCCCCGTAATTGGTATCTCCACATCTCCAATAGAAATCATACTATGTGAAGACAAAACCGAAAGGAAATCATCATATTTTACCTCCTCTGTTGATTTCGAAAGAACTGATGAAGGCTTCTCATCATCTGCTGTTGGTGTTTCACTAGTTGTCTCGGTGCATTCCCTGACTTCCTTTCTAACATACCTATGTCCTGCCTGATGGGGTAATTCTTCTACTATGATGGGGTTGACAATGCCTTAGCCATTAATTCCCAAGCCTTTTCCTTCATACCCCATTTTCTTCAATAGTTTGGAGCCAATCCCTATGGCATGATTTTCAAAAATAGCGAAATCATCATCAGTACACATACATGAATTTAGAGAATTACTTTTTACCTCACATGGGTCACGTTATAGCTTTTCCAAGGCCTCGTCCCTAACTTGCAGCTGTTGTAGCAAACTCTGTTTTTCCTCTTTCTCTTCATGTAGAAGCATCTTCAATTTAGCGTTCTCTATTTGAAGATTCTGTTTGTTGTGCTTCAATTCTTCCAGGGCCTCTTTCGTGGCTCGCAATTGAAGCTGCAATCACTCCTTTTCCTGTCTCTTTCTGTAGAGCTTCATACATTATTTGCACCCTTTGGGAAATTTTGAGCATGGTCTCGTACATCGCTTTTTCATCCTTTGTTGCTGCATGTTCCATTGTTCATGCTTGAAATTCACATCCACGTAAAGACCGCTTTGATACCAAACTTGATCTGAGTTGACTCAACTCTCGGATTTAACCAAGATCTTTCATTTTCGTGATATGATTAGAATTGAAATTATAATAGCATAAAGGAACATAAATGCATGCTGTAAAGAAGGAACATGACAATAATTAGCAACATCAAACACAAGATGTTGACAACAAAGTTCGTCCAAGAGGGACTACGTCTTCGGGCCCCGATGTCAAGATGGTGTAGGCCACTGCATTAAGTGTTGTCAATAATGATGATGTACATAGGTGGTGACGTCACTATCATACAAGGAAAATGCCCTCACGCAGGATTGGCTCCAAGATATGTTTCACTACAGGAACTCTCATTCAAAAGGGACTCCTATCAGTACGACATTAACTCATGCATGATGATAATGAGCATCCCGCCAACATGGCATGAAAGGGATCTCAATGCAAACATACATGGAAACACATGAGTATCCCATCAATATAACAACAAAGGGATCTCAAACAAAACATGATGAATCATGACAACAAGTACATCCCACAGATGATTCCGCATCACATCAAGCAAGAATCATGAAACAAGTAAGAAAACAAGATCCCACATCAAAACATCAAACAGGGATCTATGCAGCACAATGCATCTCATAGCAAAAATAAGTACATGAAGATACTGCATATACCTCACATCCTGGGGCCAATGAATAAAAGGATGTCAAACTGCTGAAGCTGACCATACCATCAATCTTGCGGTGTCGAATCTCATGGAATGACTGCTCACGTGTTGAATGCTGACACTTGCACTCCACTTTGAAAAGTGGCCAAAAATGAAATGATAAAATGGAAAATCTGAATGCACCATCAGATTTGTGGCGTCAAATAGTGCAAAATCGACTGTCAAATTTCTGAATTCTGATAAAGTGAAAATCTTGGGTTGAAGGAATCTTTTAGATTCCCCCTAGATTCATCAAAGATTCCCTCCTCTAGGTCATTTGAAGATCTGATTCTTAGATCAAAATTCTGACTGCACCATTAGGTTCCTTGCGAAATTATGAGAAAAATGAGTATGAAGTTGGTTGCATTCTGACTCTAGCGAATTTCAACTTCCAAGGAATCTGGAAGATTCCCTTAAGATTCTCCTCCGCTAAGAATCTGCAAATCTGCTGCTTGAAAGGAAAATCCGACCTTGCCATAGCATTCCCTATGAAAATCTAAGAAAATTGACTGTAAACTTGGTTACATTCTGATAAAAAGAATTTTTACCTCCTAAGGAATCTTAAAGATTCCTCAAAAAATATGCATGAGAATATTCCCTAGAATATTATGGAAATCTACCTCGATTTTCATGCCCAAGGTGGACCCCCTCTGCGTTTCCACACCTCTGTTTCGTCGCTATGCCATTCGGTGTTCCGTCCTCGCCCGTGCAAATGAGAAGGAGGGTTTTTAAATGTGTGGGTGGCAAAGTTGTCAATGAAGTGCCATTTGGCGGGTTGGTTAGGTCATTTGGTTTGAGGTAGGGAGGTCAAGGGATCAAATCCCGCCCCCACCAAAAATACATAACAAGACCCTTTTTATATTAAATTTTCCATTTGGTTGCAACGGTTTCGACGCTTTTTGAGTTAATACGTTTCATCGGACCGTTTAAATGTATATTACCATGCGGGTTGTTGGTGTGCCATTATTTTGGTTTATTCAACCATACTCCAGTTTTAATGTAGGTGTTTAAGTTTATAACCATAATTTTATATATGGTTTTCTTTTAAATGATTTTTATGAAAACCATATTTATCACTATATCTTAGTATATAGTGTTTTTTTGTTGTTAAAAGATCTTTGTTTTTATATGGAGTTTTTAATATATATATTATAATATATAATATAATATATAATATATAATATATATTATATATATATATATATGTCTTTTTAATGCAGGGTTAGGAGACCAATGCTAGCACGCCATGGTTGTTGATAGTTTAGTGGTTATTCAGTCACCACACATAAACTTAGTGGGCCTCACCTGCTAACTGGGATGCCATGTGGCACACTGTGGGCCCCCTTGTCATGTCAAACTTTGAAGAACTATATCTTTTGCAACAAGCTCAATTTGACGAACCATTCACACCACCACAATCACGACGACAAGATATTTAACATGAACCTAGTTCGAGCACAATCCAAACAATTTGATTTTTGAGCCCTCTCTGAGTCTTATTGGACTTTTGCATGTGTCTGGAGCCACCTAGATCATTTCCCTTCATGAAGAAACTCCCATCATGTCCTTCTTCATGAGCAGAATAATTCCCTTTTGCACAATTTCTCCAAAATCTTCTGTTTTTCCCAGTTCACAAGACTGACGCTTATGATCATTGTCCTCCTCGCGCTGATATGAAGGGATTAACACTGTCCCTAGCACCGACCGGAGCAACTGAGATTTGTTCCAGTTGCACCGATCTTCTTATGGAAAGTTTTTTAAATAAGGAGTTGAAGCTTCCAGCTCTAGAAGCTTCGTAACAGAATTCTGGTAAATGGTTGAGCCGGATGTAGTCGAGGATGTCAGTTTGGGCTCTTTTCCCCTATAATGATGGAACTACCTCAAGAGATAAGACCTTCTCCCATGAGAAAAGGGACCATCTCCCATCCATTCATGCTAAACCTCCCTTTTTCCCAAGCATAAGCTAGTGTTGAAGTGTTAATGTTGGTGTGCTAGTGCTAATTAAGTTTGGAGTAAATAACAAGCTATTTATATTTGTAGATCTCTAGTTGTGTGAAGGAGAAGTGTGAATTTGGTTTAGTGTGAAGCCTAAAGGGAAGAGCCTTAAAACTATCATTGTTGAGTCCATCATGGAATGCTAACGGAAGTGTGTGGGAACTTGGTTTTGTCGAAGGAGAACAACAATGTCAAGACAACGGCTGTAATCTCTTCTTGATTTAATATATATGCAACTAACGATTGATTTCCTACATAATGTACCATCTCACATGTTTATGGCTTAATGCTTCTTGACTTGTTAATTAGGTTGAATTACAATTTGTCTATTATCACAGTTGTTGTTTATTGTTTTTTATTTGTTTCAGGTGTTTGAAGAAGGAAATGAGAGATAGTTGGAGCGAGTAAGCAAAGTCATCATCAAATGGGATAAACATACTAAGAAGTAGGCCCTCTTAATTGGTTCTAACCTAAGTAAATCTTCCATAGAATGTATCGGTTGTGGCTAGACCCATTATCGGGCTAGAGTAATTGTTTGTATCTGCACTCATAATTTTACTTCACCACACATTGTCCCTACACCGTAGTCTCAACTGGGTCTTTCTCAGAATCGAGACACATGAGTTTCCGATGAGGGAATCTTCAGTTAACTAGAGTGACACTTGTGGATGCACTAGTGCACCAACTGACTCATAAACTCTCTATTATTTCCTCAAACAGTTTGGAACTAATTTCACTGAACATAACTCAACAAACTGAGTAATCTAATTTCCAACTCAATTTAAACTCATACCGGACCCCTAAAACTTAAAGAGAACATATGCATGACTATAGAAAGACTTCCAACTCAAAATTCCTAAGCTAATTAAGTTAATTAAGTTTAATTAACTATTTACAAGTTGCTATGAGAATATAATTCGATTTTAATTCTCATTTAAATTCAAACACAAATAAAATCAGAATTTCTTGTTGCCATTTGTCAACATAAATTATCAAACTTTAGTGAAATTAAAAATAGTCAAAGACTTAGATGGAAGTGAACTTAGAAAGCCAAATATGAATATATAACCTTTATTTTAATTATTATACTTTGAGTACAAGTGGGATTACATTAAAGCATCTACCCCATTATCTTAAAATTCAAACAAACATAAAATTGGTTTCGATTATAGATGATAAATTTATAACATATATCGTATAAATGAACAAACTTTAGCAAAATTAAAAATAGTGCAGACTTGGATGGAAGTGAACTTACAAAGCCAAACATGAGTATATAATCTTTATTTTAATTATTATTATACTTTGAGTACAAGTGGGATGATATTAAAGCATCTACCCTATTATCTTAAGAAATAAACAAACATAAAAATAGTTTCGATTATAAATTATCAAATTTTAGTAAAATTAAAAATAGTCAAAAACTTGATAAAAGTGAACTTAGAAAACCAAACATGAGTATATAACCTTTATTTTAATTATTATTATTATACTTTGAGTACAAGTGAGATTACATTAAAACATCTACCTCATTATCTTAAAATTTAAGCAAACATAAAATTAGTTTCGATTATAGATGATAAATTTATAAAATATATTTTATAAATTATCAAACTTTATTGAAATTAAAAACAGTCAAAGATATAAATGAAAGTGAACTTAAAAACCCAAACATAAATATATAACTTTTATTACATCGAAGGTGTTACTTTTTGAAACCCTTCAACACTGACTTTTGTCTCCCATTTTGTTTTGCACCGTTGATTCAAGCCAACAACTGTAACTGTTCTCTACCATCGATTCGAGCACAACCGCATCCATTAATAAATTCCACCATTTGTCACTACTCTACCAAGGGAGAGTAATCAGAAGCATCCCGACCGTGAATATGTCGACGAGTTTGCACTGTTCTTGGTAGAGTAATCAAAAGCATCCCGACAGTGAATATGTCGATGGGTTTGCACTGTTGATTCAGACCAACATCTCTCACTATTCTCCACCATCGGTTCGAGCACAACCACATCCATTAATAAATTCCACCATTTGCCGCTACTCTACCAACGGGGAGTAATAAGAAGCATCGTCCCAACGGTGAATATGTCGATGGGTATTAACCACAACATGAATGGTGGAGGTGGCAGAGGCGACATTATTAAGGGAAGAATCAATAATAAAGTTGTGCATAAGAAAATGACCAGTAAAGATGTGATGCTGAAGTAGTTAACCATCTAAGAAACCCACCTACTACTACTTGTCTTCGTTCCAAACTAATTCTCTCACAAAAGCATGGTTAAAGGTATTATTCATTCTTTCTGACCAAAATTCTCAGTTCACCCTACAATTTAAAGTATTCAATGCACCTTGCAATTTTGAGGTATTCAACGCATCTCAATCACATGCCTTGGCAGGTTCCGTCCACATAAACAACGACCCCAGGAGTTTCCAACCAAAAATGGAAGACAAACTGTGAAGCATTCATGTTTTTCTTCACTCGTCCTTACGAAATCTCTTCTTGGTCGAACTTGAGCCTTGGATCAGATCATATTACAATAAGTAGAATTAACAAACTCTGCTTGCCGGTGCCAAATGAAATTCATTTGCTTTTCAACCTTGAAACAGTGTCCACCTCCAACATCTGAACAAAAACTCTAAACCTTACGAGAAATTGCTAAAATCCACAAAAAGCAAGAATGGGAGCAACATACAAATGGCCTGATCCAATATTTTAGCCCTTTTCTGAAAAGAATCTGCTAAAAACCTCTGAAATGCATTTGACATTAAAATTTAGGCAAGAATGCCCATCTGTAACTAGAAAGGCTCGAATAATTTCAAGATTTATCAAAATATTTTCAATCCTCAAAGAAAATGTCCATAAGACTTCAAAAGCTCGTGCCATAACTTTCAACCTTGAGAAAAACTTCAGAAACTTGTACAACTTGTAAAATTTAAGTAAAGGCATCCAAACCTTCACTTGGAAATTCTTAGAATATGTCAATTTTTCCAATGTTCACATCAAAGCATTCTTATTTATGGAAAAATTTACCATCTTTATTCCAAATGCAAGATCAAACCCTCCTGCCGACCCATGCGGAACATTGTTCAATTCATTGAAAACAAAAAATGAATGGATGTAAGAAAACAGGTGCAACGCTTACAGACATTATACTTTTAGATATTCAATAGATTTTGTGGTGATTGCCAACAAGTGGATGGTAATTTTGAGATTCCGTTCTGCGGCTACTAGTTTGGATTCCTAAACGAATCTTTACATCAACGCTCCTGCGTATCTCATTTCTTCTCAGATCTTAAAAATTATCGATCCAAAACTAGAACCAACCACACTCACGTAACAAAAGGTTACGTTAACCGAAGCGGCCATTAGGATTTGGCCATTAGTGGGAGGGAGGGAGATATTTGGAATCTTTAACGTGTAATATCTCATTCTAGTTAAGTCGTCAAGGATAGTACAATTCCATTCGATGACAAACCCTTATCTTTACATTTAAATCTTATATTTTCCTTGTGACATTAACTGGACAATGTTGAACTTTCACAAACCGGTTTAACAAGCGTTTACCAAAGTATTTATAGTTTGATTTCACCAACTATGTTAATTCCTTTTAATACTTTGTTGTTAAGTTGTAATTTTTATATCATTATCATTCGTTTTAATTAAATAAAATGTAATGATAAATAGTTATATATATATATATATATGTGTGTGTGTGTGTGGTGTGGGGGAGGGTTTAGTGTGCCATTTTTGGAGGAATAAGCCTAGATAAGTTTTATTAAACTGAGTTTGGGTAAAAAGAACACTATAGACAATTATCATTTTTATTTTAACTAGCAATTGTCCCTAAAGGTACAAAGATATAGTGAAGGAATAGAAGATTTGAAAAGACCATCTTGAAAAAAAACTAATTTATTCAACATAAATAATTCTATATACAACCACATAATTTTATATAATAAATCATAAATAACATTTATATATAAATGATATTAATAAAAATATATAATTTAAAAAAACAATAATTTGAGAAAGATTATGACAATCAACCACCATGAAAATGCCACAACGAGAATGGAAATTGTCCTTTGACTTCACCAACTCTCTCAAACTTTCTATTCCCTCAAACTTTAACATCAAAAAGACATGAGTTTGAATGTGGTGTCGACATGAGACAAGTAGTGAGACAAGTAATTGAGGAATTCACCCACAATTGTGTACTTATAATTTCCATAAAACTGAAAAACTTATAATTTCCATAAAGTTGAGAAGCATCCAATTCTTCTTATCACAATTCCCAACTGTTTTATGCTTCGGTGTATCTTTGCACCTTTAGGGACAATTGCTAATTTTATTTATTATCATACTTTGAGTACAAATAGGTTTACATTACATTAAAGTGAGATAGGGCCATTACTAGTTTTATTTAGTTTTATTTATTATTATACTTTGAATACAATAAGGATTACATTAAAGTGGGATGGGATTAATAAGACACTTTTTGATATTATCCCTCACTTCCCATTTGGACTCACTGAAACCATCTCCATCCTTGTATATCACCATCGACGCTCTAGTTTCTTCGAAAAGCATCTTCCTGCATGCGAACGGCACGTCGTCGTCGCCGGGCTTTAGAAACTCCCTCGTCAATTCCTTCACTGCCGGCTCCAGAATGCCATAGATGTGATTCAGAGCCTCTTCTTCTGTACATTCCGGGTGATCTTTCATGTAACACTCAATGCTGGACGCCAATTCTCCACGAGCCTTCTCCGCCTTATATGTCTTCGTGTCGTCGACCAGGCGGGAAATGAGGGAAATCAGCTCTGTGAGAACACGTCTCCCGGGATAATCTACTTTCTCCAATGCCTCTTGGGACAGGAGTTGCTCCTCCATTATCAATACTCCACTCAACAGAAGTATACGTTGGCCAATGGAAGTGATTCCGTTCTTGATGTACTCGTCCAAGCTGGGCACATACTCAGTTGCTAACCATTCAGCTTCTTCATAATAACTCAGAATATGATCCTCCCACTGATCAATATCAATGGATCCAGATATTAATATCAAATTTAGCGTCACACAGCAAATTAATCAATCAATGCATTAAATTTTTTGGCAAAGGATGGTTGTTAAGCCAAATTTAAATTCTAGATTTTGAGAATATTCTAAAATATAATAGATGATGACCCATTCAAAAATTGACCTTACTGCTGTTATTGGAATTCTGAAATATTTCCAAAATCTAAAATTAAAACGAAAATAACCACATATAACTTATTTTGTACCTAACGAAACAAATTCAATATTACTTACTCCCTTTCTGAAAAAGCTAACCAATTCACGCCCCTGTTCCTTCTCTGCCTCCCAGGCCACTTCGTGAACTATGTCATAATAGATTTTGTAACATAGTTTCATATAGTCTGGTAGGTTTTCTGTATAAGAGAGGTCCCATCTGAAGAAAAGATTGAGCCAACATAATTCAATCAGTATAATCATCTAAGACCCTTGGTTTAATTTACTTAATAGACACAAAATTATCTGCAATCCAACGTGATCCAATCCCTACCTTCTCACGGCCTCAGTGAACAGCTTCAATTCATCAAGGGTCCCATAAGTGTCATACATATCGTCCAGAACAGTCAGCAAACACGCCACTTTTGTAAAGAGGAATCTGCATTTGGCATACTGGGGCTCATACGTACCAGCGGCTATCAAGAAGTAGTATTCCAGCGGCCTCGCCCGTGCAAAGGTGAATAGAGGCAACCCCGAATCTTTAAACCAGCTGTGATGTGACGTGCATGCAGAATCAACCATGATTAGGACAAATAACGGTTGAAATGGTTTCAGATTTCTCATGAGGGACTGTCTGTTAGGTAGTTACCTGGTAACATTTTTCATCTCTTCTTGGTGGATGGACTGGACAATGTTGAAATCTAATTTTGCCAACTCTAGAAGCTTTTCGTTGTTCACGTAGGGCAGCCTGAAATTAGAATAAGCAGCATCCTCTCAGTCCAACAATCATATTATTTAGAAAAGAAGAAAAAAAAAAAAAATCACCTACGCAAGAGTTATTTTCATTGAGATTGTTGATTGAGATAAACAATAATCAGTAATTTTTTTTCCCGATTCTAAAATATCTTCCAAATCGTTAATTCAAACAAGTTCAATTAAATTTAACTATATAAAAAATGATTAAGAATCTAAAATAAACACTACTTACTTGTAAACACTTTTTGCTAAACATGCATAATCTGGATTATACACTTGACAGTATCTTTTTGCTTCCACTCTGGGGACACTGGCATGCCAAGAAGTCTTCAGGGCGTATTTAACCTGGCAATGGAGATGGCCGTGTTAAAATCAAAATTTCAAATCTTATAAGGATTAAAATTAATCTAAATCTTTTAATCAAAGAAGAAAGTAATAAAAGATGGGTATTTTTATTTTAATTACAGATTTTGAAAATATTTTATAATCTGATGATCAAGAGAGAAGTTAGTTTTTTGAATTTTTCTGGATTTTCTCTTAATTATAAAATTTCAGAAATATTCTAAAACTACAATTGATTTAAATTCAAGCCCAACAACAAATATATATGTTCCATTCTGTAGTATAATATATATATGTAGCATTCTGTTACCTGTTGGCTCAGGTTTTGTTTGTTGTTCCATGCACTGAAAGTCTCACTTTTCTCAAGAGCTTCTCTCAGATATTTAGTAGTGAAGCTTTTGGCTTCATCCAAAATGTTTTCTCCGGGGAATGCTAGCTGTGAAGCTCTATAAAGGCTCAGCATGCTTGCTACTTCTTTGTTGAATGGACCAGTCGAGCAGAAGAATTGACCATTGCCATCTTTGAAGTTTTCGAAAACGACTGCTAGTACAATTTTCTAAGGTCAGAGAAAAGTTCTTCAAAATCCAACGCATGCTTTCTGCCACTGTCCTGATAGCATAGCTTCATAAATAAAACTAAGTAAAATAGATACGCACCTGGCGATACATCGTACCTATGCAGCCGGAGCATCAAAAATCCCAAAGCAGTGGTCTCGAGGTCTGCTATGGGGTTCTGTCTGCCCCACCCAATTCCTCTTTCGTTCCAATGTCTGTATGCCATGGATTCCATCAATGTTATAGTGAAGGATTTTTCCGAGGAAATGTGGAAAGGAAGGCGAGTAAAATAAAAAAACTGTTAGATATATTGGGGATTGATATATTGACATATGTTATACCTGTACACATAATCGAGAGCTTCCTTGATTTCCTTTTCAAAGTGTCTATAGACTCCAAGGCGTTCAATATTATCCACGATCAACAGACGTTCCAGCAGATCCACAGGATACATGCATGGAACTGCAGGATGATAATGATAATTAAATATTAAACTCCAAACCATCCTCCCGCAATAACAAAACAATAGTCTGTTTTGTATCAAATATGCACAATATATACCGTAATAAATATATCTTTATAGTTTTCTATATTTTGTAAAATATATATTTATTCTATATTATTATAAAATATAATAATTATATATCTATAGTTTCTGT
>APFE031419399.1:0-74847 GCA_000404065.3 Pinus taeda
CAGGGTCATCATCTTTAAGGCGTAGAACCATATAAGATTTCCTTGATGAGGGGTGTAGGAATGATGTGGATTCAAAGGTTTACAGGTTTCTCTATGCATGTGGGATACCATTCAATGTTCTTCGCTCACCTTATTGGCACGAAATGGTTTTGGCCATAAATGATGCCCCTAAAGGATACAAGAGCCCTGGGTATGACAAGGCAAGAACCGTTGGCCTTGATAATGAAAAAGCAAAAATATCACATTCTTTGAATAGAATGACAAGTGCTTGGACTGATCATGGGGGGTCCATCGTATCTGATGGATGGACAAATGTAAAAGGCAAGCCATTGATAAGTGTTCTTGCTGTGTCTGTTAATGGTCCAATCTTTCTAACTGCACATGATTACTCAGACAAGTTCAAGACCGCCATCAACATTGCAGAAGCATTACTTGAAACAATTGACCGTATTTGGCCATACAATGTCATCCAAGTCATCACTGATAATGCTGCTAATTGTAGGGCAGCGGGAGCAATTATTGAGGATAAATACCCCAATATATTTTGGTCTGGATGTTTGTTTCACACATTGAACCTTCTGTTGCATGATATTGTCAAGAACAAAAATGAACAATACCAATGGATTGGTGATTTGTACAAAAAAGGCAAAAAAATGATAAAATTTATTACAAATCATAGCAATACCCATGGCCTTTTCCGCAGTCACTCGAGATTGGAGTGGTTGAAGATTGCGAAGACGAGATTTGGTAGCTATTACCTCACCTTCAAGCGCCTTTTGAAGGTAAGAGAGTCAATGGCTAGCATGGTATCAAGTCCACATTGGCAGGTATTGAAGGAAAGGGCTACAAATGCAGCTGACAAGGAAGGTTTTGAAATGGTGGAGGAGGCCGCTCTTGATGGTCAATTTTGGACAACTGTGAGGCAAGTTTTGGATTTCACCAAGCCCATTTATCACATGATTCGGTTTGCGGATACAGACAAACCAGTGATTGGCGAGGTGTATGAGCAGATGGATACCATGTTGGGGCAAATAAAAGATATTGTTCATAACAGAGATCCCGACTTGTAACTAATTCACGATTGTGTGTGTGAATGGTGGAATAGACTTAATCTTCCACTACATTGCTTGGCGTATATCCTTACGCCAAAATACTACTCTACGTCTAGGTTGGGCCAACCTGCAGCAGGGGGTGGGGTTAGGACCAAACCCCATTTAGATCCAGAGGTAACTCGAGGGTATTTGGAAGCATTAGAAAAATTGGTACCTGACAGGGAGGAATGTGCAGCTGTGCGCCTTGAAATAGGCAGATACTTCAGTGGCACTGGTATGTATGGTAACTTCCGTGCAATGGACGACAGAGATAGATTTGATACTCTCACATGGTGGGAAACATATGGCGGGCAAGGACTTTTGCCAAAATTGGCAAAAAAAGTTCTTTCATATGGTTGTAAATACTTCTTCTGCGGAGAGGTGTTGGAGCACCTACAGCTACATAAATAATGTGAAAAGGAACAGACTCAATGAAAACCGAGCAGAAACCTTGGTTTATGTGCACTACAACTTGAGGTTGTTGAGTCATTTCTGTGATCAGGCTTATGAGGATCCCACATATAAAATTTGGGACAATCACCCAGAGGATGACAATTTGGAGGATGGCATTGTACATATTGAAGAACTGGAAGAGGAACTTGTAAGGGATGAAGATGAAGCAACTGCAGCAGCCATGCCACCTCCACCTCCACCTCCACCATCCAGTAGCAGTGCTCGAGGTCCGAGTCTTGTTCCTTTGCTGTCGCCACCTCCATCTACACGCTCACGTGGAGGTTCTAGTTCTGGTCGTCGGTATGTGCAGGAGAGTCCTAGAAGACCACCACGACCTGCTTATACTCCTGGAGACTCTCGTGGCAAGGGCCACATGTAGATTTACAGTTTACTTGTCTTTTTTAGTTTCAATTGGACTTTAGTTTTCGTAACTATTGAGTTTTGAGTCCTTGACTCTTGACTCTTTCATATCATAATGATATTTTTTGTAAACAATATATCACTGTGACAATGAAAATTTGAAGTTTGAAGTTGGGCCTTGGCAATTATAACTCATTGGTAATGATTGTGAATTATGAATACGATGCTTCGTCAAAGACTAAAGTTGTTTCATTTCATTTCATTATTCATGTTTCATTTTATAAATTTATAACATTTCATATCATGTTAACAGTTAGAAGTTAGGACTTAGAAATATCTAATATATTACTTCTTGTAATGGTTAAACTTAGCTTACAAGTACCTGTACAACTTTGGTGATCAATGATGATAAATGCTATTGAATTTCAATTTTAAAAACTTGAAGTTGAAACTTTAAGATTGAATGTGATGAATCATGATTCATGAGACTCAATATGTTGCAGTTGTAATATGTGTAAAATTACTATCTTCTGGACATGGTTGATGACGATTATAATTTCTAGATGATTGATGTGATATGGTTCAATGATCAATCTATGTTTTTTTATGTTTTTTATGTCTAATTCATCATTCTACATGTTTTTGTTGACATATATATATATCAAAAATTAAAAAATATAAAAAATATATATATTTTTAAAAAATCGCTCCCGGATTCGCTCCCAAACCGGGAGCTTCTGAAAATGGTCGCTCCCGCTCCCGCTTCCGCTCCCACTCCCCGCTTCCGCTCCCGCTCCCAAGTAACATTGGTCTCATGTATGCAGATTGAAGAAAGCCTTGTATGGGCTAAAACATGCACCTAGAGCATGGTATGGTCGAATTGATGGCTACTTGCAGAAAATGGGGTTTGTCAAGAGTGATGCACATCCAAATCTTTACTATCTGGTTGTAGAGAATGAGCCTCTAATCCTAGTATTATATGTGGATAATCTCTTTTTGACAATATCATCTAGGCTCATCAGTCACTGCAAGAAGAATCTAGCCATAGAATTTGACATGAAGGACTTGGGACAGATGCATTATTTCCTTGGGTTGGAAGTTTGGCAGCAAAAAGGGGAGATCTTCCTTGGAGAAGGGAGATATGCTACAGAAATTCTAAAGAGTTTCAGGATGCAAGATTGTAGACCCATGGCTACTCCATTGATCACTAATTGGAAGAAACAGTGGATTATGGACTGTTGTACACTAGGAGTAAGGATATCAGATTGAGTGGATTTACTGATGTGGATTGGGATGGAAGTTCAGTGGATCGGAAAAGTACCTCTGGGTACTATTTCAACATTGGATCGGGAATGACCTCCTGGTGTAGTAGGAAACAAAAATCCGTAGCTCTGAGCTCGGCTGAAGAAGAATATATGGCTGCAAGCACAACTTCATGCGAAGCCATATGGCTTAGAAAACTGCTTGTGAACCTATTCAAAAGAAAGATGGATGCGACTAGGATCATGTGTGATAATCAGAGTTGCATCAAGCTCTCTGAGGATCCAATATTTAACGATCGTTCAAAGCACATTGATATTTGGTGTCACTTTGTCAGGGATTGTGTCCAACGAGGAGCTATACGATTGAGCTACACTCCTACAGGAGAACATTTGGCAGACATCCTTACCAAAGCCCTTGGAAGAACCAAGTTTGATTATTTTAGGGAGAAGATGTGGATGATAAAGAATCCATTTTAGTAGCAAAAATGGGTATGATGTTGCAGTGTAGATGCAGTGTTGGGAAGAAGGACCAGCAACAACACCGATGCAGAGGGAGTTGCAGTGTTGGGAAGAAGGATCAGTAGCAACACGAATGCAGAGGAAGTTGCAGTATAGATGTAGTAGTGGCAGTGATAGAGCCATGGGTAGTAGTACAGGATGCAGTAGTGCAGAGGATGTTGGGCGGGGAGGCCTAGCATCAACACAGGTACTGGTGCCATATAATTAGAGTGATGCTCAGTGTGGAGTAAAACTAGGGCACATTCCTCGCTAAGAGGGAGTGTTGATTTGGGGTAGCATCGAATGTGCTCTAGCCATGAATCGTTTTGGAAAATTCCATCTGGATGAAAGGTTATTAAAATAATTATTAATTTTAATGAGGTCCTAAGTCTAAACTTAGGAAAATAAAAATATTAATGGGTATTAACAAAGATAAGAATGAGAAGCTTCTAAGAGACGAAGATCAAGTGTATTTTAATCTTAGTTGTTGATTAGGGACTTAATCTCGGCCGTTGATTCATTAATAGGAAAAGTATAAGAGAAGGCTTGAGGGTCAGTTGAAGATATACTGAGGGAGACCAGTTAGTTCAATTTCTCAAGCGGGGTTTGCTGAGAAATTTGAACTAGAGGTCTGGATTGCAGCAAGAAGTAGCGAGTACGGAACAAAGAGGCAGGAATAGTACCAGAGGATCAGCGCATAGATCAGAGAGGCAGACGCAGAGGTAGCAGGACTTCGTAGTCACTAGAGGGCTTGCGTGGGTGACACAGAGAGGCCTAGTGCTGACGTAGAAAGGTAGGAGCTAACGTAAAGGGTCAGGGAGCTACAGAGAGGCCAACAAGTCTAATGCTGAGCCTGGGGGAGGTGCTAGAGAATTTATCTCTGTTGGGTAAGCCAGTTTGGTACCCAGTGGTACTCAAGAATAGCTGATTAATAAAATCCTTCTCTACTACCCTAGTTTTCCCACATTGGGTTTTTCCGAGGACATTTGTCCAAAAATAACTGTGTTGATGTGTTTGGTTATTGTGCATGTATTTGTTTATGTTCTATGGTGTGATATCTGTAGTAGAGTTTATTTTAATATTTACTGAAGCAATTTCGTAAATAACTTATTGAAGAATAAATAGGAAAAATAAATCAGTTGCTGTAGTAATAGAATTTTCACACCAATGATCTAATGTATCCGGAGGAGAGGGAGTGGTGAGGATAGAAATAAGATAAAATTCTTTTTGCTTACCTACAACATTAATTTCTTTATACCTAGAGTTCCTCGACTTCTTGGGAGGATGACCATTTCCATATCGAGCAGCGAAACCATTCCTCTTTCCTTTGTTGTTGAACCTTTTGTTCCTTTGATTGCCATTGCCTTTGAAGTTGTGGTGGTTGTTGTTGTCATCATCTCTTGGAGTATCTTTTTTGTGAGGACACTCTGGCAAAGTGGCCAAACCCGTTGCAATTGAAGCATCTTCCTTTTCTTCCTTCGTTGAATTCCAACTTAAACCCTTGACCTTGTCTTCTTGGACCAACATTGTTCTTCCTTTTAGCAAGAGCAGAGAAGGCTATAGGATTATTTCCATTTGAGGGCTTGTCTCTTTCCATCATCCTTATTTCTTCTTGAGTGCATCTAGCCAATAATTCATCAAATCCCAGAATCTTGTCATTGTTGAGGATGGTAGTGTTAAACACATTCCATTCTCTTGTAAGGCCTCCAAGTGCAATAAGAGTGAGTTCCATGTCACAAAAAACTTCTCCAATAGATAAGAGATCATTCTTGATTTTGGTAATCCTCATGAAGTAGGATTGAATGGATTCTCCTCTATACATTTTGATGTCTTTCAACCTGTTCTTGAGAAAGAGAACTTGATTTGCATTATTTAATTTGAACATCCCAAACAACTTGTCATACGTCTGCTTAGATGTTTCGAAATCAGAAATATAGGCAACCAAAGGCTTGTGAATAGAATCAACAATAATTTTCCTAGCTTTGACCTCACCTTTGTTGCACTTTGTTTTTGAAGCAGCGGGTGCACTTGAAGGAGGCTCTGCTACCCTTCCTTTGACATAGTCAATAGCATCATTCTCTTCCAAAGTCAAATCCATAGACATCTTCCATGCATGATAGTCAGATTTGCCCTTAAGCTTGTCCTCGGATTTGAAGTAAGATGTAGTCATCATTGAGGCTAACTTCAAATTCTTGTTCAACAACTTCCCTTAGTGATTGCCTAATTTACTCTTGCTTGGGCTTTGTCTTCACCTGTGCTTTGATTCCATGTTAATTTTAGATAGCAATGGTATGTTCTGTAAAGACTAGAAAACTGAAATACAAGAACCGTAAAAATTTTGAATACCTACCTGATCTGCTGTGTGCTGATCTGCTGTCTGCTCCTGTTCTCCTGCTGCTTCCTCTCGTTCAAGCTGATTCGATTACTGGGAAAACCAATTCCTCCCAGCCAATCCAGCAAGCTTCTGTGAAGCTTACTACCCCTGTGCCCAGAACCTTAGGTCAATCAAAGCTCTCGTTCCTCGATCTTTCTCTGCCCTCTGTCCTCTTTTGCGTTTTCCCCTCCCCCTCTCTCGGCTCAGTCTAGTGGTTTTTATATATCAGGCTTGGCTGTGGCTGCCTTCCAGCCTACGGCCACCGCTCTTCCTCCTCCTGACACCTTCCTGCATGCATGATCTCCTTAGATATTTATCCTTCTGATAGGTTTGGTTGCTGTCGACCGTACATGAGGGTTCATTGTTTTATCATTTTATTACCTTTATGAAATTTTATGTTCTATTTTTATAAAACTCAATTCTTTTATATTTATTATAAAGTTTATTCTATGTTTATTATTTATTATATACTTTAATTTTTATGAAATTAAACTTTATATATTATAAAGTTTTAACTTTATATTTATTATAAAATTTAACTTATATTCATTTTTAAAGTTTAACTCATATTTTATATATAGAGGTTTATTATATCTACTTTAATATAAGTCTAAACTTTACATTAGTTAATTAGTTTAAATGGGTCGTTACATACACTCCCCCTTCGGAAAACTTAGTCCCGAAGTTAGAGTTTAGGTTTAAGGTTGTAATGGACATATCCTGCTCCATCCAAGTTCCCAAGCTATTCTAAAATCAGCCTATCCTTCCTAATCTCTTCCGCTCCCATCCTATCCGTCCTCTACTGGAGTATGCCATGACGTCAGCTTTATTGACCCAACCATGCATAAACTCTAAGGTGACAGCGTCGATTATACCGACCTGATTCCCAGTAGGCATCCAGCAGTCATCATCACACGTCTAGGGGAGCGTGACTCGCACAATCCTCCCATGAATCCAGGGTTCGGAGGATAAACGGTGGGCAACACCTCCACCCCTCCTAGTAGAACTTAGGGTGAACACCTTATCATAGAATCACTTGGAGCTTTAATTGTTCTGAGGTTCTGCCATCACGTGGTCATCCCAGTAATCGAATCATTTACTTTTACCTGCAATTATACACTCACTCATGCATTCGGAAAATGTGCATCAGCATATTCAATATAACTCATGTATTATTTAGTATAACATATTTTTACCATTTTCTATGCATGTCTTTTGAATTCCATCTAAAATGTAGTCATTTCCTGAGTTCTATTGATCATATTTGACATGTAAAAATAAAACAATTTACAATATCTAAATTTCCATTAGAAGTAAAACCCTTTAACTGGCTTAACTTTCCTTTGGCAACTATAATTTAATAAAATGAACCACATATATCGTTTTGGTATCCATGTACCAGCAGAAGTTAAACATAAATTATGTCATACAATCCTATGTTTAATTATAATCATTCAAAAATGGTCCTGGTTCTTTGATTGCAATGAAGTAAAAATATATACAAAACATAGTTTAAAATCCTTCAAAATTGACATAGCCTAGGGTATCTTTGACATATGTCCTCTGTATTTTCCCATGTTGCGGACCCAGGACTATACTTGTCCCATTGGACCTTAACTTGGTCCACTAGGCGGTTCCTGAGCTGTCGAACCCTATGTTCCAGAATATGTAAAGGTTCGACCGATATGACTCCCTCATCCGATACCTGCAATTCCTTCCATTGAAGGTTATGAGATAGATCATCTATATAATGTCTTAATACAGAAACATGAAATACATTATGAATTTTATGCAGGTGAGGTGGCAGGGAAAGACAATAGGCAACAGGTCCCACGCTTTCCACGACTTTAAATGGCCCAATAAATCTGGGCAATAACTTTGTCCCTTTCCCGAATCAAATAGTACTTTTATTTGGCTTGATGCAGATGAAAACTTGATCCCCTACTTCATACCTCCTATCAGTTCTGTGAGCATCAGCATAACTCTTCTATCTATCCTGAGCTTCCTTTAATCGTTTTCTAATTTGCCTTACTTGCGCTTCCATTTCATGGATTAATTTAGGTCCTATTGTCACTCGATCTTCTAACCTGTCCCAACTTAACAGTGTTCTGCAAGGTCGGCCGTATAAAGCTTCAAATGGAGGCATCCCAATCGAGCTGTGGTAACTGTTGTTGTATGCGAATTCCACTAAGGTTAAATACTTTTCCCAGTGTGATTGCTGATCCATTACATACATTCGCAACATGTCTTCAAGTACTTGATTTACTCTTTCAGTCTGCCCGTCAGTCTCAGGATGGTAAGCAGTGCTTAAATTTAGCTGAGTACCTAAGGCTGTTTGCATGCAATTCCAAAATCTAGAAGTGAATCGTGAATCTCTATCGGATATAATCTTTTTAGGTACTCCATGAAATCTGATAATTTCATTTATGAATACACGAGCTACGTCAGCAACATCGTAAGTGTCTCTCACGGGAATGAAATGGGCGCTTTTTGTTAATTTATCCACCACTACCAAAATGGCATTATGTCTTTGAGAAGTAAGAGGTAGTCCAGTGATAAAATCCATAGAAATCGTCTCCCATTTAGACATAGGAATGTCATGGGGTTGTAAGAGACCCACTGGGTGACAATGATCGGCCTTTACTTGCTGACATTCCAGACATTTTGCAACAAATTGAGTGATATCGCGCTTCATACCTGACCAAAAGAAGAGCTTCTTGGTGTCCGCATACATTTTGCCTACTCCAGGATGAGCACAATAAACTGCTCTGTGGGCTTCCCAAAGACTGGTATCCCGAAGATCTTTATCATCAGGAATATACATCCTTCCATGGAATCGTAAGATCCCATCGTTTTCTAGTTCATATCCCTCAAATTTAGATTCTTTTACCCTGTTACTTTCAAGACTTGCTCTTACTTTTAAATACCAACTGTCGTTTATAAGTTGATCTAGTACTCGTTGTCTTAAGTCTACTTTAATGGGTATGAGAGAAAATATCCGAGGTCTTCTGCTTAAAGCATCTGCCACTACATTCTCTTTTACTTTAATGTATGATATCCCGAAGTCATATTCACTTAGAAATTCACTCCATCGCCGTTGCCTTGCATTTAAGTCTCTTTGGGTGAACAAATATTGTAGACTTTGATGGTTGCTTTTAAGTGTAAAACTTCGTCCCACTAGATAGTGTCTCCAAATCTTTAAAGCTAGTACTACAACAGCTAATTCTAAATCGTGAGTAACATAGAGTTCTTCATGAGGTTTTAACTTCCTGGAAGCATATGCTATTACTCCTCTATCCTGCATCAACACTGCACCCAGTCCCTGTTTGGATGCATCGGTACAGACTGTAAAATCTTTGTCCATGTCAGGGACTCTTAGAATCGGTGCATTGGTGAGTAGTCTTTTGAGTTCAGAGAATGCTTTGCTACATTCCTCGGTCCATTCATACTTAACACCTTTGCGCTGAAGGGTTGTAATTGGCTTTGCAATTTTGGAGAACCCTTCTACAAATCTTCGGTAATAACCGACTAAACGCATAAAACTACATATCTCATGAGCGTTTTTCGGTATTGGCCAATCCATGATCGCTTTTACTTTCTCAGGATCTACCGAAATCCCTTCACCTGAAATGATGTGCCCCAAATAATGAATTCTTTCCTGAAAGAATGAACACTTCGATAGTTTTCCGTACAACTGGCGTTCTCTAAGACAGGACAATACTATCTGCAAATGATCTTCATGCTCTTTCCTATTCTTGGAATAGATGAGTATATCATCTAAAAAGACTTGCACAAATTGATCTAGGTATTTACGGAAAACGCTATTCATAAGATTCATGAATACTGCTGGTGCATTGGTTAACCCAAATGGTACCACGGTGAATTCATAATGTCCAAAACGCGTCTGGAATGCAGTTTTGGAAATATCATTTTCAGAAATCCTTAACTGATGATAGCCTGATCGGAGGTCAATTTTTGAAAAGACAGCAGCTCCTTTCATTTGATCGAAAAGATCGTCAATTCGAGGCATATGGTATTGATTCTTTACTGTAGCTCGATTCAAGTCTTGATAATCCACGCATAATCTTAAAGATCCATCCTTCTTCACAAAAATTACCGGAGCGCCCCAAGGTGATGTGTTGGGCCGAATATGCCCTACATCCAGTAGTTCCTTCAATTGGATCTGCAGTTCCTGAAGTTCTGGAGCCGTCATTCTATAAGGTGCTTTAGAGATCGGATGGGTACTTGGTTTTAGTTCAATAGTAAGATCCAATTCTCTTACCGAGGGTAATCTAGGTAGTTCTTTTGGAAATACATCTGGAAATTCGGCCAACAACGGATATTGTTCTAGGGATGGCCCTTTTTCTTGGCTTATTTCTTGAATTACATAAGCCTGGCAACCTTTACTTAAACAACACTTCAACTGCATTGCTGAAATGTTGCGTAAAGAGACTTCCCTCTTGATTCCCTGAATTTGGATGGCTTCTCCTTCATCATTTATGCTTAGAATCCTTTTCCCATAGCAGTCTACCCAAGCTCGGTGAGCTTCTAGCCAATCCATACCTATGATAAGATCATATGTTCCTAATGCTGTGACATAAACTTTCAGTTTAGTCAAACAGACCCCTAGGTCAATTTTGCATTGATCCACACTCAAGCCTATGGTTTGGAGTTCTCCTGAGGCCATTTCCACTTGATGGAAATCATTTTGTCTACGAGCTGCCAGCCCACATTTGTTTAATGCATATGATGAAATGAAACTATCTGTGGCACCAGTATCAAATAAAATTTTGAGTTTTATACCATTGATAGTACCTGAAGATTCCACTACAGTGGATTGATGTGCTGCTTGGTCGTGGTCAACCACTGCATGAATTCTATGATTACCTCGGTTGTCTGAATTTGGTTCCTTTCCAGTCCTATGCAATATATTCAACGAAGCTCTGGGGCAGTCCCTTTGAAAGTGCGGTCCCCACATCCCCAACAATTAAGTGGTGCTAATCCTCTTGAGTCAGGGTGTGAATTTCTAGAGAACGAGCTTCGTCCTCTCGTGTTGATTCCTCTCGAATTTCTCCCTCCACTAGCGGTCCTTTGAGATGCCCAGGGACTGATGTGTTTGATGATCCCGCGGCTATAGTGTTTACTGCCATGGGAGCTCCCGTTCCTATATTTCTTGGGGTAAACCTGTTACCGTAAGGTGGCCTCGAGCTACCCCCTCTGAAGAAGTTCCGGGGAGTCTTTCCTGGAAATCCTGATTGGACAGGCCCTCTTGGCCCCATATCCTTTTTGATCCCTAGGTGCTCTTCTGCATAACGACCACATTCGACTGCCTCGGCTACTGATGATGGCTTCCACATGCTTACCAAGGCTCTGATGCGAGGATTTAACCCAAAAATGAAGCGTTCCGCCTGGCGTTCATCTGAGTCTAAGTAGTGAATGTACTTTACAAGTTCCATAAACCTTATCTCGTATTCTTCCACCGTTTTACTTCCCTCAATTAACGTATGAAAGGCTCTTGCTTGATGTTGTTGAAAGTATGGAGGTAAATACTTTGCGCGAAACCTTTCTTCAAATAGTTCCCAAGGGGCATTATCTGATGTAAGGTGTAGCTGCTTTTCCAGATTTCCCCACCAAATCAAGGCACTTTCCTTTAGTTGGAACACGACAATTTTTGTTTTTGCCGAAGACGAATATTCTTTTAACCTAAAGCATCTGTTCATTCCTTCCAACCACGCTTCAGCGCGTTCCCCTGCTCAACCTCTTGAGAATTCTGGGAGTCTGATTTTCTGAAGCTCCCTAGAGATGTCTTCTTTCGATCTTCTTGGCTCGAAATTCTTTGGTTCCGCTGAACTGGTAGCCAAATGATGAGATTCCTCTTTGGTTTTAGCCTTAGTGGATTCTTTTAATGTCTCCAATAATGCTTCCAAGGAGTTCATTATCACAGTCAACTCTGGTGCTGGGGCGATTGATGTTGATAATGGTCTGGGTGGTGATGATGGGGACGATGATGGTGACGGTGGCGGCATTAATGGTGGTGATGCTGCCCGATCACGTCGTCGTCGCTCATACGTCTTTACCGTTGTAATGGTTCCTGAACACATAATACAATTTTATCAAAATTATGAGGTAGACAACCGAATTTTAACACGTAAATTTCTTTTGCGGCTTCACATTCAGAAACGGGTATAGTTTTGCTATTTTTACCCGCTAGGCGGATCTTACTGGTACCGAGGTCAAGGAGGGTGGTCTCGCGACCTCCTTGTCCTAATGCAGGGTATTCTATCCTAATATGAAAATGCAGAAGTGAATGTTTATTAGCTCCTAAGGTAAGACATCTAAAGTTTACTACTAAATAACATTCTCAAAATGCCGATGTTAAAACGCCTCGATATGGGAATTATTGGCAACATACCTGCCACACCTCAAGAAGGGCATACATGATTATATTTGGAGTATATTACTTAGATATGGGTTAAACCTATAATATACATATATAAATGAAGGGTTGTTCTGGTTTCATATTAGCATGAACTTTAGCTGAAATTTTATACATATATACATATATTTTTATTTTTATTTTTTGAAGTTTCATAGGAAGTACAACATAATGACCAGGGAGGTTACCCTGCATTATCAACATAAGTTCCATGTTAACCGGGTTTGGTGTCATGGTGCATTCTTATGTACTCCGTAAAACAATAATATAATGTTCTGCCAATATCAATGATAAAGTCTGCTATTCATGTGAGTGCGAAAGTAACCATTTCAAATCTCAACCATCTTCGTTTCGCTTATCATGCCCTGTTCTTCCTAAGAAACTTCTCTGCATGTGAAATTTCTTGTGTACATGGTACAACATAATAACAGAGAAGGAAAGCTTGTGGCTAAAAGAGTGCATTTAGGTACATTCACAATTGCAGTGCTTGCTGACAACATTAGCAAATTTTGTTGTAAGGTCAATCTGTGAAACCAAGTTTAGCAAGCATTAATAACAACGTGAGACATTCCATACCAAACTTTTATGCTGATCTAAAGTGACCTATGACAGTACAAAAGGGGACAAGGAAAGTTTCCTGAGAAAATATGAAAATATGAGAACCAACTTAGACCAAGCGACCCTCAAGAGAAGTATGGAGACTACACTTGGCCAAGAAGTAGTTTCCCACCAACTATCCACAACAAATATCCCAAACATGTCATTCTAAGGTTTAAAGTCTTTATTTCCCACTTTTTGAATTAATTAGCCTGACTAACTGTTGACATAATTAGCTTGACTAAACTTGATCCACAACTCCCACTCTTTCAATAATTAGACTAACAAAATTGGACAAACTGATTTATTAACTAGTGCTGAAGATGAATATCCTCGAGTACTGTAACATATTGTGCTGTCTGAAGGAGGTTCTTTTTCGTTCTATGGTCATGTCCACACGAGAAGGGTGAAGCCAATCTTTGCACCCTTCGCATTGCACCATAAGATCATCTGGATTATATGGCATCTCACATTTGCAATACACTGCCACCCTGTCACGGGTGAAACCACCTGAAACTGCCTTATATTCAAAGCGACAGAGGTAATCCTTGGAACCATCATTGTCAAGCTTAGTATAACTTTTAAATGTGTGAACTGTACAATTGCCTTCTATAGTATGGGCATTTTGAATATCATAGTGGTCAGAAAGGAACAACTCCTTTGCTCCATGAAATTGTCTCCTTCCGCCAATTGATTCCTCTGGGCGATAATACCAACGAACATGGACTTTGACATTATCAGCCTCTATATCAATGTTGCAAAAGTCGGAATCCAGAATAAATCAACAAAGATTTGAAAATTGAAAAAGTCATAGGCGTCATGAAAAAATAAATAAAATAAAATAAAATGCAATATATATATATATTTAATAAAAAAAAACTTGCGATTATTACGTTTTAATCTTGTGTTCACAGACCCCTTTGCGATTTTTGGTTCAACTCGCGGTAAAATCACAATTTTATTTGGAGATTTTCAAATTTGAAAAATTCACGAAAAATCAGCGAGTAAAATTGACAAGAAAATTTTCCAAGCCTCAAATGACGGCTCACCCTAAATCCAGCCTGGTTTTTTTTTTTGCGGATTTTGAATGCTAGATATTTTAGATAATCGAACTGGCAACAAACTTCCCAAAAGATTAATTTGACTATAGAATTTTTTTTTAGATGATTTGCATGACGTCCAAGCCAGGAAAGGGGGATCAAAATAGAGAAAATCGTGAGCCTCTTTGAGCTCTCAATCAAAGGAACAAAGGCTCAGAATGCCTGCGGCTAAGGAGAATGGTTCTTAAAAAAAAATCGCAAACGATTTCCTTCATAAATTCGACTTCAACCTGCCAAACATCCAAGCTTTTAGGGATAAAAAAAATCGACCCTTGCTAGACATCCAAGACCTGAAATGCTTTTTGCACCAGAGCACTGTTTGAATGGGGTTTCAAGGTGCCTAGGGTTTCACCCACCCGTGGTAACAACTAAACGTCGAGCTGTGAGCTCAACGGTTTTAATGGCCCCATTTTCGAAGGAGGGAATGTTTATTTGACAGGGAAAAAAACGTCTTTGGCCAGGCAGGCTCATAACCTGGCTATCTGTTGTTTCCCAAAAAGAAATTTAAATATTAATGGTTGAAAAGCTGTTAAACGACTTTTGTTGTGTCTTATTTGTTGAAGATATTCCACGCGCGTGAACAGTTTGCTTCACAGGCCCCGTTAATTGTCCATCGCATCCATTTCACGCTGCTCAATCACAGATAGGAATTGGAGAACCAGAGTCATACGGATGAATTGGTTCCCTGTCATTGTCTATGCTTTTTCTACCATTCGACTGCAGATGTCGATTAGATCAAAAGTAGGGAAATTTTTGCTTGCTAAAGTTTTCACGCAGCAAAATTCAACCACACAAAATTACACGAGCGTAGTCCTAAGAGGCCGAAAGGGTTTGAACAACTCCTCTGATACCATGTGTAAAGACCAGAAAACTGAAATACAAGAACCGTAATAATTTTGAATACCTACCTGAATTGCTGTGTGCTGATCTGCTGTCTGCTCTTGTTCTCCTGCTGCTTCCTCTTGTTCAAGCTGATTCGATTGCCGGGAAACCAATTCCTCCCAGCCAATCCAGCAAGCTCCTCACTGAAGCTCACTGCCCCCGTGCCCAGAACCTCAGGTCAATTCAAGCTCTTGATTCCTGGTTTTTCTCACTTCACTTTCCTCTCCCCTGCCTCGGCTCAGTCCAGCGGTTTTTATATTAGTAGGCTTGGCGGTGGTCGCCTTCCAGCCTACGGCCACCGCTCTTTCTCCTCCCGACACCTCCCTGCATGCAAAATCTCCTCTTTAGATATTTATCCTTCTGATAGGTTTGGTTGATGCGCTCTGTATGAGGGTTTAAGGTTTTATCATTTTATTATCTTAATGAAATTTTATGTTCTATTTTTATAAAACTCAATTCTTTTTATATTTATTATAAAGTTTATTTTATGTTTAATTATTTATTATATACTTTAATTTTTTTATGAAATTAAACTTTATATATTATAAAGTTTTAACTTTATATTTGTTATAAAATTTAATTTATATTCATTTTTAAAGTTTAACTCATATTTTCTATATAGAGGTTTATTATATCTACTTTAATATAAGTCTAAACTTTACATTAGTTAATTAGTTTAAATGGGTCGTTACAACATTAAATTAGCTAAAACATGCTCAATTCCACATTTCAATAATGCAACAACTAGCCCTAATTTTAGCAGTATACAGGAACAAGAATAATAGCATCAAAATTTACTTACAACGTTATAGATTATATCCAACCAGCATTTTGCTTGCTCAATAAAGCTCCAAGACAAGAGTAATAGCCCAAATCCATACATCCAAATTCATCCATCTCCAAAAATATCCACGGAGGAAAAAGTGTGAAAATTCTCTATGACTAGAGAGATTGCAGGTCAAATAATGATACAAATGAATGCATCTAACATCAATATATAGCCTCCTAATGAGTTCGAATTAGCCTATGGGCCCCTAAAGATGAAATAATCTGCAAATAATAACTCCTAATGGTGACAAGCCCACCATACTAGCTCATAATGTAAAACAAGCCTCATAAGGGGCAAAATAATGATGCATGCATGTCGTAGGGAACTCTAAAGGCTCAATAACATCCTGAAGTGCCATATTGGGGAATAAATTCCTCAGAATATGATGGACAAGGGGGTGGCCCTTTGTTCTCCAAGTAGTAGATTTGTGGTGCTCTCAATGGGTTTGAGGGCACATCAATGACTCCATGGGTCTCCATATGGATTAAGATGCCTGTAGATCCTCTACAATGGTCCAAGTGGTGGAATGAATGCTGCCGTGACATCGTACAAGTGTTGGGACACCTGCCAAGAGTGTGGGGCTCCTTTGGGGACTTGCTGGGCATAGTGTACCAAGCCTATCATCATCGTCCTGAAAGGGGATCGCTAGTAGTCTCTGGACATCCATGAAGATCAGTGGAGTATTGTCTATTGCTGTGGAGGCCCACGACTTTCTATGCACACCCTACATGTGCTAATGTGGACCTCTGGGGGTTAGGATCCCATATAGGGAAGCCAAACCCAAATGGAAACCACCTGCAATCCTACATAAGATCCAATGTGTCCCCTAGACTTCCAGTATGATTAGTCATTAAAATAATCGGGTAAAAGAGCTTACAAACCATGGATAACAAAGTGAACACTTCATAATGACATTCCCTTCCGTAGTGGGGTTTGGCATGTGCCAGTGTCTCCAAGCTCCAAAGGGGGTTAGCCAAGTACCTTATTAGGTGGTTTCCGCCCTTAAAGGGGATAGTGTGTCCAAGTTACATCCTTCTAATGGGGGTGGCAAGTCACAAATTGGTGAGGTGGGATAGGGAATGAGAGGGGCAGCCCTGGGCCACATAATGGGGCATAAGGGTAGCTAGATAAGGGGAAGCCCACACATGGGTATATAATGTATAGGAGGGAGAAATCATGGTACATGAGGTGCCTTGGCCTTGATTTTTCCACCCTTACTTATATGTCTTTTTCCTTTATGGAATTTTATTTAATTCACTGCTTGGGGCTCAAAGGACAAGAGCATGATGTGTATAATATATTAGTGATTATCGCCTTTCAGGTAGGGCGGTTCATTGTCCTCTAGGGGTTGGGACAATCATGGGTTCCTGAATGATAAAGGAGGCTCATGTAGGTCCTATGGAACCAGGGTAATGGCCATGGATTGGGGTAGAGCTTGTGAAAATTCTTCAACTGGAATCCCTACTGCAACAACTGATAATGTTTCTTCTATTTGTTAAATTAATCAATCAAATTATTTGGAGTTTCTTATGGCAATTATTGAAACATATACACTACAGCCTTCACTTAATTAAATATTATGCGGAAACAAGAGACTGAGCAAGAAAGAAAATACAAAACAAATGATACCGTTATTTTTGGACAAATGTCCCTGGAAAAATCCAATGCGAGAAAACCGGTGCAACAACTCTGAGGGTTTATTATTATTAAGCAGTAGAAAATTCTGAATGTATCTATGAATACCTCAAGGGTTATTCAGTTACAAATAGAGAAATAGTATTGAAATTTCGAAGTCTAACACGTTAAAAATCCCTACTGCATTATCTGGTTTATTTCACCTACTTGTTTATTCCTTAACAAGTTATTTATACATATAAATACTGAAAATAAACACAAATGCAGCCTTAACTCATATACAGATTAGCAACTGAAATAGTAGACAAACACACAAGGGACACCGTTATTTTTGGACAATCGTCCCTGGAAAAACCCAATGCGGGAAAACAGGCGCAACAGTTTTGAGGGTTTTATTATTATGCAGATTTCTTGAGTACAACTAGGGTGCCAAACTGGCTCACCCAAAAGAGATTGTTACACGACAGTAATACCTCTTCTTGGAGACAGATATTCAGCAAGTCTGCCCCCACGAAAATCCTTCCAGCGCTTCTCCTAGGCACCACGTTAGCCTTGCTAGCCTCAACGTAGGTCTGGAACCCTCTGCGTCAGCCTTCTGCCTCTCTGCGTAAGCTCTCTGGCCTTTTGCGTCACCCATGCAGGCCCCTCAGCCTCTACGCAGTCTCTAGTTGCCTTTCCGTGGCTCTTGCTTCCTTTGCGTGGCTCTTGCTGCCTCTGCGTAGCTCTGACTGCCTCTGCGTCAGCCTCTTCAGTCATTGCGTTGACCCTTAGGCACTATCTCTTCCTCTTTGCTATGTACTCACTGCGTTGCAACAGGTCACTTGTTCGAATTTTCTCAGCAAGCCCATCTCCAGAAAATCGAACTGACTAATCAATCTTGGTGTATCTCCAACTGCCCCTCAAGCCTCCTCTTATAATTTTCCCGTTGAGTCTTCAACGACTGAGGTTAAGTCTTTAATCAACGGTTGAGATTAAGTCTCTAATCAACGGTCAAGATTAGATTTGGCTTGATCCATGTCATTTAGAACATACTCACCCAATTTTATAGTAATACCCATTAATATTTTAATTTTCATAAGTTTAGACTTAGGAACTCCATTAAAAATATTAATTATTTTAATATCTCTCTAACCGGGTGGAATTTCACCAAACCATTTATGGGTCTTGGAGATCTCATGTGCTTTAGCCTCTCCACCAATTTTAATGGCTAGAGCACATCTGATACTACCACAAATCAACACTCCTTGGCGAGGAATGTACTCTAGTAATGCTCCACCAATGAGACATCACACTGATCTTTCTGCATCGGTACCTGTGATGATGCTTGGCTTGCTACCCAACATCCACTGCACTACTGCTTCCTGTACTGCTGACCATGGCTCTGCCACTGCCACTGCTACATTTGTACTGCAACTCCCTCTCAACATGTTGCCCATGCTGCTCATAGCACTGCCACTACTAACCAGTGCACTGCAACTCAGTTACCGAGAAGTAAGTAATTGATCTAGCCAAATCCTGACATCCTTGTCAGTTTGGAAGCCTACTGATGCTGAAGCTACCTCTGCTGCTATATGGTGCTTCCTCTACTGCCTCTACGTTGTTGCAACCACCTTCGTGCTTCTCGCATTGCTGCAACCTCCACTGTGCCTCTCGCATTGCTGCAACCACCTTTGTGCCTCTCACACTGCTACAATCCCCACTGCGCTACTACAGACCTCTACACTCTAGCATTGCTTTGTCGCTTCATCGCATCTTTCTTCTACCCGACATTTGTCATCTTGCTACTGTCATTCATGGCTCCCATAGCTGGATATGATCCAAGAGTTTGGGTACCTCAAGGATCCTACCCCTCATCTTCTGTAGTCCTCCTGACTACAGCTCGATGTCTCCCCACCACTTCTCTAGAGGTGCATGAGCACTCATGGCACAGTGGTCATCAGTGTCGACTTCTTTCTCCACCTTAGTTGAAGCTGCCTTGGAGTCAGAATCTTCTCCCTTGTTCTTCTTCTTGGGACACTGGGATGCATAATGACCCAACTCCCCACAATGGGAGCACTTTACCTTGGAGATATCCTTCTTTTTCCTCTTCCCTTGTTGTCTCGCAGATGCCAGAGTCGCATCCTCCTCCTCTTTCTTCATTCAACCTCCTTTGCTGCTACTCCCCGCCTTAGTCAACCGTCCGATCTCTTCTTGGCGAAGAGCTGCCCAAATCTCTTCCCATCCTGGAAGATTAGCTTTGCCCAAAATGCTTTGGATAAATGTCCCCCAATCCTCAGAGACTGCATTCAGGGCGGTCCTCACCATGAACTCTTGATATGGCGTGGCCCCTATGGAAGTAAGTTAGTTCTGAATCTCCTGCAAACTGAGGAGGTATTGATCTATCTTCTCCCCCTTCTACATCTGATACGACCGCAATTGATTCTCCAATAGCGTCTTCTGCTACACGGAAGTGCCCTGATACAATGTCATCAAATTATCCCACATCTCTTTTGCTGTGTTTTTTTCCACAATATGTGGTATGACATGATCCTTGACCCCATCAAGGATTATGCACTTTGCCCTTGCCATCGCTCTCATACTTTTCATTATCAGCTGGGTTGATTGGGATAGCCATAGTTCTTTAGGCAAAGCCCTTGATGCGATGTCTATCCAGGACTGATAGCATCCTGGCCTTCCAGATGACAAAGTTGGAAGCCCTGTCCAACCTGTCTAGATCTCTTAGTCCGTTTACTGCCATTTCTGCTCCTCTTCTGGACTCCCTCTGAGTTTCGACTTCCCTCCTAGGAATCTCCCTCTAAGTCTTGAGTTCCCTGTTGGAAATCTTCCCTCCAACTATCGAACCGCTCCTCTCCAATCCTCTTTGCAGCTGCAACTCGGATCTGGATTTCTTGGCTAGAAATCCGTCAAGGTAGCGAATCCTTCTACCTTGGTTCTGTCCCGTTAGGTACTGTTCTGCTTCGATAGAAACAACACCCCCCCAGCTTCCCAACCCACAATCTGCCCACAACTCCCTAGGCCTCAACAACTGAAGAAACTGAGCCTTCCAGCTCTGTGCAATCCGATAAAGGCTGAATCACTCCTTTGGCCAACTGCGTCAAGCCTACCTGGCTGAGTAGGATGGCGTGGCTCTTCGTGAGCCTCTTTTGCCTCTCTCTGCCTCTTTGCTGGCCCTCTCTCTGGCTCGAAATGATGACGCAGGCCCTCTGTGTCACTCCTTCTCTACTACCTTCTGCTTAGGAGTAGCTCTTTCTCTCGGGACAACTGCTACTGTTGCAAATTTCTGATATTGTTGATGCCTTCAGTCCTCTTGTGATCTGCAATGCTCTGACACCATGTTGAAATTTCTAAGTTTGACATGTTAGAAATCCCTATTGTATTATCTGGTTTATTTCACCTCTTGTTTATTCCTTAACAAGTTATTTATACATATAAATACTGAAAATAAACATAAATGCAGCCTTAACTCATATATAGATCAACAACTGAAATAATAGACAAACACACAAGGGATACCGTTACTTTTGGAGAATCGTCCCCGGAAAAACCCAATGCGGGAAAACCGGTGCAACAGTTTTGAGGGTTTTATTCATATGCAGATTTCTTGAGTACAAATAGGGTGCCAAACTGGCTCACCCAACAGAGTTTGTTACACGGCAGTAATACCTCTTCTTGGACACAGATATTCAGCTAGTCTGCCCCACGAAAATCCTTCTAGCACTTCTCCTAGGCATTGCGTTAGCCTTGCTAGCCTCAACATAGCTTTGGAACCCTCTGTGTTAGCCTTCTACCTCTTTGCGTTAGCTCTCTGGCCTTCTGCATCACCCATGCAGGCCCTTCAGCCTCTGCGCAGTCTCTAGTTGCCTCTGCGTGGCTCTTGTTGCCTCTGCGTAGCTTTGGTTGCCTCTACGTCAACCTCTTCAGTCATTACACTGACCCTTAGGCACTATCTCTACCTCTCTGCTATGTTCTCACTGCCCCTCGCTATGACAGATCACTTGTTTGAATTTTCTCAGCGAGCCCCGCTCCAGAAAATCGATCTGACTGATCAATCTTGGTGTATCTCCAACTGACCCTCAAGCCTCCTCTTATACTTTTCCTGTTGACTTTTGAACGACCGAGATTAAGTCTCTAATTAATAGCCAAGATTAGATTTGGCTTGATCCATGTCATTTAGAATATTCTCACCCAATTTTATATTAATACTCATTAATATTTTAATTTTCCCAAGTTTAGACTTAGGAACTCCATTAAAAATATTAATTATTTTAATATCTCTAATCTGGTGGAATTTCCCCAAACCATTTCTGGGTGTTGGAGATTTCATGTGCTTTAGCCTTTCCACCAATTGTCATGGCTAGAGCACATCCGATGCTACCACAAATCAACAAATACTAACAAAAAGATTTGTGAGATTACCTCACACAATCACGGAGAAAAATTTCCGCTGATCCGAACATTGGATGAGGTGCCTTTGGTAGGCCCTATGCTGCGTCTGCGAAGTCCTCACGCAATCTTTGCGTCAACCACTCGAGACATTGCGTCACCTAACCAGTTGATCGATTTGTTTCCCGGAGTTATTGCTCTCAACCTCCTAGTCTCACACCTTGGCTCCCGACTTTTAAAACTGACTCTGCCCAACGAAATTTTGGACTTGCTCTCACCCTCTGCGTTGTCTCTGCATGGCCCTTTGTGGCCTTGTGTCAGCTTCTACGTGAGAGCTATTGGATTACTCTCTGCTTCTCTCTGCTGATGATTCTCCAGCTGAGAAAATCTCTCTCTCTCTTTCTGGATGCTATCCCTGCCCCTCAACTACAAGAAATCTCCTCAATCAGAACTTCATCCTGAGAACTTCTCACTTCAGAAATTCGATCTCTTGATCTCTCGTTGTGTTTTCCAAATGACCCTCAAGCTCCTTTGAATAATATTCTCATTGACATTCAACGACCTAGATTAAAAGCTAATCAATGGCTAAGATCATTTTAGCTTGATTCTCGTCTTTTTCTAGAAGTTAAACCCACAATTAGATTAATACCCATTAATATTTTTAAATCTCCTAAGTTTAGACTTAGAGTCCCATTAAAAAATATTAATTATTTTAATAAAATTGTCTCTGGGTGGGATTTCTCAAAACACTTTTTGGGTTCTTTTGATATACATGTGCCCAAGCCTCCCTGCAAAATTTGAGGCCTAGAGCACATCTGATGCTACTCGAAATCAGTACTCCCTCTTAGCGAGGAATGTGCTCTAGCAATATACGTTGCTGCATACTGCTTCGACTCTGAAGCATCGTCCTCTGCACTGCTAATGTTTGACATGTTGTCCACCAACTACTGCGCTACTGCTGACACTGCCACTATCACCACTGCATCCGTACTGCAACTCCTTCTCAGGTGCTGCATCTATGTTGTTGCTAGCACTGCCACTGCCAATTGCTACTGCACTGCAAACTGTTGCTGCTACTCTATCAACAATGGAAAAACATCCAAAATTACTAGACTAACTCAGTTCAGTATGATACCACGTGAATGCTGGAGCCTGGCTACTGCTAGTCTTTACATTGACCCTTTGAATCTACTGCGCTGCTGCCAACCTCTGCTCTGTGCCATATACATTGCTGCAAACTCTGCTCTGCGTTGTTCAGTGTCTGATGCTTCTAGTCAATAGAACTGTCTCCTCGACACTCAACACCATCTGAGACTAGTCCATCCTGCTACTTTTGAATTGGGCTCCCATAGGAAGGAAATGATCCTAGAGGTGGACTCCTCAAGGATCCTACCAATTTGTAGCTCTTTTGAACTACAACTCCAAATCATCCCACCTCCCTCCTGGAGGTATCTCGGCAGTCATGGTGAACATCTCTTCCTCGATCTTTGCAGGCGCAACCTTCAAATCATGTTTCTCATCCTTGTCCGTATTCCTGAGCGGACACTGTGTAGCGTAGTGACCCATCTCACCACACCTGAAACACTTGATCTTTGAGACATCTTCCTTACATTTCCACTGCTCTCGTTGTCCCTTCGATGCAAGGGCTACATTATCCTCCTCCTCCTTAGGCTTCGACCCACTGTTGTTGCTTCCGTCAAGTTTAACCTTGACTAAGTCCCTCCTCAACTCCTCTTGTTTTAGAGCTGCCCACATCTCATCCCAATTCGGCAATGCTGCTCTGCCTAGGATACTTTGGACAAAGACTTGCCACTCATCTAAGACACAATTGAGGGCCAACCTTACCAACTTTTGAGTCCTCAGGTGTATGCCCCGTAGCAGACAATTCATCACAGGTCTCCTTAAGCTTCGTGAGCAATGGATCCACTTACTCTCCCTTCTGCATCTGAGAAGATCTTAGCTTTTGCTCCAAGTACATCTTTCGTTGCTCAAAAGATCCCTAATATAACGTAGCCAAGGCATCCCACATCTCCTTAGCAGTCCCTTTACTAGCGACATGACACACAATGTGATCCTTTACTCCATCAAGGATCATCCTCTTGGCCTTTGCCATCTCTGATCTGTATTTCTTCAGCGGATCTAGATCTACAGTGGCAGCCACCACGCTGTCGACGTATGTCTTGAGGGAATGCTCATCTAGAAGGAACGACATTCTTTCCTTCCAGATGACGTAGTTGGATGCCCCATCCAACCTGTCCTGATCCCTCAAGCCACTAGTTGCCATTTCTACCACAAATGTCGAATGACCTCCCCTCTCCTTTGTGCGCTGCTGCTGGGCTAGCCTATGCACTCCCTGCTGGAGCTATTAATACTGTTGCCCCTTGCAATTTCTCAACTCTAGAGAATTCAAATTCTTTGGCTAGGAATTGTTTGAGGAAGAAATTCCCTCAAACGTGCTTCTCCTCTTTCTTCTTACGATTTTTTGCCCTACAAACTACCTGTCGAAAAATCTGTGTTCCACCAGCTTCTCCTTACATTGAGGCTTCAACGCTTCCTCCTTTGCCTCGACAAAAATTCAAACTGGGAGTCCTTCTCTTTGTCGACTCACTCGGAGAGGGACTACCTCAAAATTTCAGCCCTCCGGCTAGAACTGTGCAAACACTCTAGGGTTTCAAATTGCTGCCTCCTGCAACTTTTCGATATCCCTCTTCTGCTCAGCGCTGGGTTCTCTGGCACTGCTCTTCTTGTTCCACCTGCAACTCTGATAGCATGTGAAAATTCCTCAACCATAATCCCTACTGCAACAACTGATAGTGTTTCTTCTATATGTTAAATTAATCAACCAAATTATTTGCAGTTTCCTACGGCAAATATCGAAACATATACACTGCAACCTTCACTTAATTAAATATTATGCGGGAACAAGAGACTGAGCAAGAAAGAAAATACAATACAAATGACATTGTTATTTTTGGACAAATGTCCCCGGAAAAGCCCAATGCGGGAAAACCGATGCAACAACTTTGAGGGTTTATTAACATTAAGCAGTAGCAAATTCTAAATACATCTTTGAATACCTCAAGGGTTATTCAGTTACAAAGAGAGAAATATTGGAAAAAATATTTTTGAGATTACCTCACACAATCACTGGGGAAAATCTCAATTGATCCAGACACCAGATGAGGTGCCTCTGGCAGGCACTACGCTACCTCTGCGTAGTCCTCACGCAATCCCTGCATCAACCCTTCGAGACACTGCGTCACCTAGCCAGCTGATAGATTTGTTGCTCGGAGTTACTGCTCTCAGCGTTTCGATCTCACACCCCATCTCCCAGCTTCTGAAACTGACTCTGCCCATCAAAATTTCAGATTCTCTCTTACCTTATGCACTGCCTCTATGTGGCCCTTCGTGACCCTACGTGAGTCTCTGTGTGAGAGCCGCTGGATCACTCTCTGCCTCTCTCTGTTGATGATTCTATGGCCGAGAAAATCTCTCTCTCTCTCTTCGGTTGCTATCCCTGCCCCTCAATTGCAAGAAATCTCCTCGATCAAAACTTCCTCCTGAGAACTTCTCACTTCAGAAATTCGATCTCTTGAGCTCTCAGTGTGTTTTCCAAATGACCCTCAAGCTCCTTTAAAGAATCTTCTCGTTGACATTCAATGGCCTAGATTAAAAACTAATCAATGACTAAGATCATTTTAGTTTGATCCTCGTTTTCTTCTAGAAGTTACGCCCACAATTAGATTAATACCCATTAATATTTTTAATTTCCTAAGTTTAGACTTAGAGTCCCATTAAAAAATATTAATTATTTTAATAAAATTGTCTCTAGGTAGAATTGCCCAAAACGCTTTCTGGGTTCTTTGGAATACATGTGCCCAAGCCTCCCTGCAAAATTTGAGGCCTAGAGCACATTCGATGCTACCCCAAATCAACAAAGCTCGTGTGTTGGCTTCTGCCCACGTGCTAATATTTTTTTCTTGGCCATCTTTTGCATTTTGTGGTACAATTTCTTGTTAAATGTGGCCAATTATGATTTTTCTTCTTTTTTTTAGTTGCTTCAATCCCCAGGGCATCATTCTATGCCTGACCCAAGGTGGGGGTGAGGGGATGGGGAGGCTAGCCCTATGTGGACCTAGGTGGGAGAAATGATGAATGCAGGTATAGTGAGTGGAAAGGGAGTGATATGTGCGGGTAGAGGAGCGCGACCACACACCCAAAGTCAAGGTTTCCCAAGTAGTACCACCCTAAAACCTAATGGTCAATAGAGGAGATTCCACGGGACTAAGATCCAAAGGTAACAACCAAAAGAGATCAACGAGACAAGAATACAAACTAATCCCACTCTTTCTGCGAAATTCCCCCATCAGGCCATACCCAAAAGTATGCATGTTAAGTAAGCCCAATACTCAACTATCAAATGACAAGACATAACTTTAGATTCGGGAGGCCCACCTTCAAACATACGATCAATACAGGTGGGTGAGGAACCACATGGCTGGCTTAGGTGGCAAAGAAATGGCACAAGCTAGTAGGAGGTATCAAGGGGCTACTAGCTGTCCGCTGAGGCTCATCATGGAGAAAAATTTCTCTTGGGTATATCACCCACAAAGTGGTGGGTAACAGGATTAGAGGACAAATTTTCTTTTGAATTTTAAATGCAATGATCCAAGTGAGGACAATAACCCAAATCAACCTAGGGAAAGAGATGGTCTTATGGCTAGGGCTTGCTATATCTTGGGATTCCATTGTTGGATTTGCTTCAAAGTTGGAGGACCTCTTGAGAAAACCCCAATGCCATAGTGGACCAAAATTCAAGGGTTTGGAATGGCTACAAAGGATTTCGCTTGATTCCCTATGTGACCTACTAGGGTTAGGCCCAAAAAAGAAGGAAGAAGGTGAAAATAATATTAAATTTTGTGATCACCTTTGGATTAGACCAGTGCCTAGCCAATTGGGAGAATGGAGTCAAATGAAATCAACATTTAGGTAGGCTTAATTCCAACCAAGGAGTTCCCCAGCAACTTCGTATGGCCTAAGTAGAAACTAGGTTACAAGGGGGAATTTTATACTTCTATATATTGCAAATGATGACTCATCAAGGCAATTCATGAACATTCATGTACCTCTAGGACAATAACTCACCATACTTCAAATGATGATATGAAAAATTTCTCACAAAGACAAGCCCAACAACTTCATGAACGAAAAATATTCCATAGACAATTTATGAGACAAAATTACAAATAGGAATGAAAAGGTACTCACAAGTATAGCGAAATTATTCCAATCATCAAGATGCAAAGAAATCGAAGCTCCGGGACAAGAAATTAAGCTTTTCCAAACATCGGAATGCATTAGATCTCCAATTCATCCATCAAAGAGGCTAGCCAAAATTCTCAAGAAGACATAGTCCAATCCAAAAATGTGATTAGAGAAACGTATGAGCCTCTCATCAATTGATACAATCCATGAGGTTCGAATAACCTAACTAGCATAATAATGCCCCAAATAATAAAATAATATACAATAATGACATGACTTGGTGACAAGCCCACCAAGATAGATCAATAATACAAAGAGAAGCCTCTCAAGAGGGCAAAATAGTAAACATAATGAGTTGTTGGGCCATTGAGAAGGCCTAGTGGATTCCAAAGTGTGCCAAGATGAGAGAATAGATTCCAAACATAGTGACTAAGGGGTTGGGCCCTTGATATCCAAGCTAGTCACATGTGGTGTCCCCAAGTGGGTGTGGGGCCACAATGACATCCTCATGGGTCTCCAAGTGGGTCAATAATTCCTGTAAACCATCTGTAAGGGCTAGGATGATGACATAAGTGTGAAAATTCTTGAACCTAACACATCATAAATCCCTACTGCAATTCTTGGTATACTATTTTCTACTTGTTCTTTACATTAACAAGTTATTTAATTTCATAGATATCGAAGTAACCACAAATGCAACCTTCACAGATATACAGATCATACACTGAAGTAAACAGAAATAATAACACAAGGGTCACCGTTATTTTTGGACAATCGTCCTTGGAAAAACCCTATGTGGGAAAACTGGTGCAACATATAGAGGGTTTGTATTATTAATCAAATTTCTGAATACAACTAGGGTGCCAGAAATGGATCACCCTTCAGAGAATATCCTTAGCAGTAGTACCTCTCTCTGGAGACAGATATTCCGACAAATCAACAACCAGATAATCAACCCCCACAGTGACTCTGACTGTTCCTTGTGCTGGACAGCGAAAGCTGCTCCAAGCACTGCTTTGGAACTACATCACCCTCTCCCGACTCAGGATTTGTTGATTAGCTCCTAGTCTGCCCCACAAAATCTCACAGCGTTGCCTTTGAAGCCCTCTGCGTCCTCTGCATCAACCTCTACGACCCTCTGCATCCTTTGCGCTGGCTCTTCAGGCCTCTGCGTTAGCCCTTCTTGGGCCTGCATTGCCTCTTCCGGCACTTCACTGCCTCTCTATTATGTATTCTTCAGCCTTGGATCGAAATCCCTTGTTGAATTGCCCCTCATTGCAACTGATCTCTAACTTGATTTCCTCAGCAAACACAACCCTAGAAAATTAAATTCTTGATCTTTCTTGGTGTATCTCCAATTGATCCTCAAGCCTCCTTTTATATTTTTCCTGTTGAGTCTTCAACGGCTGAGATCAAGTCTCTAATCAATGACTAAGATTAGAACTAGCTTGATCCTCGTCACTTAGAACTTTATCACCCATATTTTATTAATAAACATTAATATTTTTATTTTCCTAAGTTTAGACTTAGGAACCCATTAAAAATATTAATTATTTTAATAACTCCTCATCTGGGTGGAATTTCTCCAAACCATTTCTGGGTCTTGGAGATCTCATCTGCCTTAGCCTCTCCACCAATTTTCAAGCCTAAAGCACATTCGATGCTACCCAAAATCAAAACTCCCTCTTAGTGAGGAATGTGCTCTAGCAATGCTTTACCATAGAAGCATCACAGTGATCCTTCGTATTGGTCCTTTGTGTTGATGCTTGGCCTATTGTCCCACATCTATTGCACTGCCACTGCCACTGCTACATCTATACTGCAACTCCCTCTCAAAATGCTGCCTCATGCTGCCCATAGCACTGCCACTACTAATTGCTACACTGCAACTCAGTTAACACGAAGTAAGTAATTGACTTCACTCAAATAATGACATCCTGGTCAGTGTGGAAGCCTCGTGATGCTGAAGCCACCTTTGCTGCTATTCTGTGCTCCCCCTGCTACCACTGTGCTGCTGCAAACACCTTTTTGCCTCTAGCACTGCTGCAACGTCCATTGCGCTACCTCAAATTTTGGCACTCTAGCTCTGCTATTGTTGCTCCATCACACCTTGCTCCACCCGACACCTGTCATCATGCCACTGTCTTTAAGGGCTCTTGTATCTGGATGCGATCCAAGAGTTTGGGCACCTCGAGGATCTTGCCCCCTTCTGTAGTCCTCTGGATTACAACTCTATGTCTCCCCACTTCTTCTCTAGAGGCACATGAGCACTCATGGCACAATCGTCATCATCCTGGACATCCTTCTCTGCCTTTGCTGGAGCAACTTTTGAGTTGGAAGCTTCTTCCTTGCTTTTCTTCTTGGGGCACTGAGACGCATAATTGCTAATCTTAGGTATGTTCTATGCTTAGAGCAATTTATTTCAATTTTCATAGTTAATATCTTTTCCAGATTAGCAATCACGCCAGCGTTAAAGTAAATTGCAGATAGAACATAAACATAAATCGTAGAAGACAAGCCAAGACATGAGGACACAAGATGTGGCGCTAGCTAGGGACAAACCCCAATGTGGGGAAACCCTTGATCAATTCTTCTTATATGTTCTTCAATAATTCAGCAGAGAGAAAGAGATAGTACGTTTACAACAGAAGTCAACACTTTGACTTATCTAGATAAGAGCATAGATCATCTCTAAGAAGACGATACAGGAGATTAGTTGAAGACATGCAGCTTCAACTGATTCTCCAAGGTGACTCCTTCACCTATCGTTGTGTTGCATTTCGTCATCATCTTGCACCTCACCGTGCTGCATCATGCTGCACCCATCATCACAACGCTGGACCTCATGACCATGCTGTACACATCAGACTGCTGCACCTTATGTTGCACTGCTGTTCCATGTGCCATTGTTGTCCCATCGTAGTACGCTGCTGTCCCATCAATGTCATTGTTGTCCCATCATAGTGTGCTGACGTCCCAACATAGTATGCTATTGTCCCATTAATGTCATTGCTATCCCATCATAGTATGCCGGTGTCCCATCATTGTCATTGCTGTCCCATCAATGTCATTGTATGCTGCTGTTCCATCATTGTCATTGCCGTCCCAATTGGTATTGCAGCACCATGTCTTGTCGCTGTCCCAATTATTAGCATTGCTGTCCTGGGCATGTTTGAGTCCTCAAACTCTCATGCTATCCCTGTTTTGAGGATCACCTATAGCACAACATTTCAGCCATATTATGCCTGCATCTAGGGCACCATAGGTTAGTGTTAGGGCTCCCTTTAGACTGTGCTAGGGCTGCCTTTAGATAGTGTTTAGGGCTGCCCTTTAGATTTCATTTAGGGCTTCTCTTAGACTGCTTCTAGGGCTGCATTTTGGACAACGTTAGGGCCTCTCTTAGACTGTGTCTAGGGCTGCATTTTGGACAGTGTTTAGCGCTGCTCTTAGACTGTGTCTAGGGATGCCTTTTGGACAACATTAGGGCCTCTCTTAGACTACATCTATGGCTGCATTTTGGACAGAATTTAGGGCTGCTCTTAGACTGTGTCTAGGGCTGCCTTTTGGACAACATTAGGGCCTCTCTTAGACTGTGTCTAGGGCTGCATTTTGGACAGCATTTAGGGTTGCTCTTAGACTGCGTCTATGGCTGCCTTTTGGACAACGCTAGGGCCTCCCTTAGACTGTGTCTAGGGCTGCATTTTGGACAACATTTAAGGCTGCTCTTAGACTGTGTCTAGGGCTTCCTTTTGGACAACGTTAGGGCCTCTCTTCTTTGAAAACATCCCTTAGTCTTCTTTCCTCCAACGTTTAGGGCTGCCACTCCTAGATTTACCTTCCACTAAAACCGAAGACAAGTGGAGAGAAATCAAGATAGAAGTGTGTGTGAAAAATGAATCTCAAGTCATCTCCTTTTATAGTAAAACTTTGAGCACTTGTGGGGTTTATTTGGTTGCTCGCCGACCTTGACGAAGTGTCCCATAACACAAATAAATTCATATCTCCATGAATACTTATCGGAATCGGATGATCTTTAGATCAATCCTACACCTCTCGATGAGAGGAATCCAAAAAAAATATCGGCTTCCATTAATAAGATGACCCACATGGAGTTTGGCCCTAGTTGCCAATTTTAACAATAATGTCCCATCTCCCCACAGTTGAAGCACGACCTTGGAGATATCTTTCATCTTCCTCTTCTGAATCCCCTGTTGTCTCGCAGATGCTAGAGCTGCATCCTCCTCCTCTTTCTTGATTTGAACTCCCTTACTGCTACTTCCCGCCTTTGTTAACCTCTTGATCTCTTCCGGTCGAAGAGTTGCCCACATCTCCTCCCAACCGGGGAGAGTTGCTCTGCCCAAAATGCTTTGGACAAACGTCTCCCAGTTCTCGGAGACTGCATTCAGAGCAGTTTTAACCATAAACTCTGGATCCAATGTAGACCCCACGGAAGTAAGCGGGTCAGAAATTCCTTACAACCTGAGAAGGAACATGTCTATCTCCTCTCCTTTCTACATCTGATATGACCTCAGCGGATTCTCTAATAGCATCTTCTGCTACATGGAAGAGCCCTAGTATAAGTTGGTCAGCGTCTGCCACATCTCCCTTGCTGTGTTCTTCTCAGCAATATGTGGTATGACATGATCCTTGACCCCATCTAGAATCATGCATTTCGCTTTCGCCTCAGACTCCTCATACTTCTTGTTTGCATTCAGGTCAACTGGGACAACTACGGTTTTCAAGGCATAGTCCTTGATGTGATGTTTATCCAGGATTGCCAGGATCATGGTCTTCTAGATGACAAAATTGGAAGCCTCATCCAATTTGTCTTGATCCCTCAATCTGTTTACTGCCATCTCTGCTCCTCTTCTCTAGACTCCCTCTGAGTCTTGATTTCCCTCTCGGAAATCCTTCGACCAACGGTCAAATCACTTCTCTCCAATCTTCCTTTGTTGCTGCAACTCGGATCTAGATTTCTTGGTTAGAAATCTGTCGAGGTAGTGCTTCCCTCTACCTTGGTTCAGTCCACTTCAACACTGTTCTGCACAGACAAAAACAACGTCCCACCAGCTCTTCAAATCACAATATGCACATGTCATGTCCCTTCTCAAATAAATTAGTCACGGGTTGCAACAACACAATTTTGGCAGCAATTTTGGTTTAGGAAAAGGACCCTGGACGCAAAAACTTAGGAAACATAAGCAGTTCAAATGATTTTTGGCAGCAAGTGGAATGTGGGGGCCATCACATGCATAATTCGAAATTGGCCAAGGATACATTGGAGGGAATTCGAGCTAGTGGATAGAGGGGCCCACATAAGGCTAAGGGGGCCCAAGGAGCTATAAAGAGAGATCACTTCTCATTTTGGAGGCATTCTGATCATTTTGACAACAAACTCATTTTTTACACTCTGCTATTCAGCGAGTCTGTCGGCTGTTTAGCCACAAGTCTTCTCTAGGGAAGATTCAACCTCTTCTTCGGGGGACCATCTATGCCTGCCCTAGGGACGCTGTTACATAGGGGTTTTCAAGGAGTCCGGTATAGTCACACATTTCAGCCATCATCGCAGGGAGAAAACTATGTATTCTTGGGCAGCCAGAGAACATGTAGGAGTTGGTAATCAGCAAGGGGAATTCACAGCATGCTGGGAGAGTCGGGAATAGACCGGCAAAAAGGGATTCACAATTTGTTGGGAGAGTTGGGAGTTGAGGAGGCAGTGTGGAAAAAGGCAACTCTGCTGGAGTAGCAGCAAGCTAGACCAACGCAGAGGCCATTGTAGCAGCAAACTCGTGGTGCTCGGAGAGCAGTCATCCAGACCAAGGGTCATCCGGGGAGCAACGAGTTAGTCAGTGGAGGTGAGTCCAATGTTCCAGGGGTATTTGGAGAGCGAGTTGCAGGTTATTTCTTGCAAGTCGAATCTGGCTGTAGTAGCTGGGGGAGAGGCTCCAAGGAGGATGAAAACCCAAATTCAAAACCAGAGAAATTCCCTTTTGGGTTTTTCTAGGTTTTGTTCGAGGAGTCTAAGGCTGGAAGGATATAAATTTCTAGGCAATTTTTGGGCACATTCCAGCAGGTCGAAGTTGCAGATCAACAATTTGCTAGGATAGCGCAGTGCAAAGTGGTGCAGCAACTGAACAGCCATCGTCTTCGCTGTTCCATCACCTGGGTTTAGTTGAGTTTGTCCTTGAGACAAGCCCAGGGGCACCATCTTGTCATCCATTGTATTTGGCCTTCAGAGAATCTATAAAATGGCTCAACAGTTTCATATTTGTAGCTTTTCTGTGAATGTTTAATGTATCTTTCGTTTTTATAATTTGCTGCACAAATTATTTGCTTTATATCACTGGTATTCCTATTTAGGATCATTACAACACAACTCCCTTAGCCCCAACAACTGAAGAATCTGAGCTATTCAAGCTCTACGCAATCACGGCGTGGGTTGAATCTGCTCCTCCTTTCCAACTGCGTCAATCCTTCTTGGCTTAGAAAGATGACATAGCTCTATGTGAGCCTGTTCTACCCCACTCTGCCTTTGTGTTGGCCCTTCTCTTAGCTCAGAATTCTTACGCAGGCTCTACGTGAGCCTCTATGTCGCCCTCTCAGCACTATGTCACTCCTCTTGCCTCTTCAGCTCTGGAACAACGCTGTCTCTTGTGACAGCTTCTTCTCTGCTGCAAATTCTCAGATTTCTTCGATTGGTGTCTTCAGTCCTCCTTGATCTGCAATCGCTCCGATACCACGTGAAAATTCTTGAATCTAACACTTCAGAAACCCCTACTGCAATTCCTAGTTTTCTATCTTCTACTTGTTCTTTACATTAACAAGTTATTTAATTTCATAAATATCAAAGTAAACACAAATGCAACCTTCCCAGATATACAGATCATACACTGAAGTAAATAGATATAATAACACAAGGGACACCGTTATTTTTGGACAATCGTCCCCGGAAAAACCCAATGCGGAAAATCGATGTAGCATATAGAGGGTTTGTATTATTAAGCAGGTTTTTGGATACAACAAGGGTGCTAGAAATGGCTCATCCTTCAGAGAATATCCTTGGCAGTAGTACCTCTCTCCGGAGACAGATATTACGACAAAGCAACCGGATGATCAATCGCACAGTGACTCTGACTGTTCCTTGTGCTGGACAACGAAAGTTGCTCCAAGCACTGCTCTGGAACTGCGTCACCCTTTCCTGGCTCAGGATTTGTTGATTAGCTCCCAATTTGCCCCACAGAATCTCGCAATGCTGCCTCTGAAGCTCTTTGTGTACTCTATGTCAGCCTCTACGGCCCTCTGCATCCTTTGTGCTGGCTCCTCAGGTCTTTGCGTCAGCCCTTCTTGGGCCTATGCTGCCTCTTCCAACACTTCACTGCCTCTCTGTTATGTATTCTTCAGCCTTCGACTGAAATCCCTTGCCGAATTGCCCCTCATTGCAACTGATCTTTAACTCGATTTCCTCAGCAAACCCAACCCCAGAAAATCAAATACTTGATCTCTCCTGGTATCTCTAACTGACCCTCAAGCCTCCTCTTATACTTTTCCTATTGAGTCTTCAACGGCCGAGATTAAGTTCCTAATCGATGGCTAAGATTAGAACTGGCTTGATCCTAGACTTGGAACTTTCTCACCCATATTTTATTAATACACATTAATATTTTTATTTTCCCAAGTTTGGACTTAGGAACTCATTAAAAATATTAATTATTTTAGTAACTCCTCATCCGGGTGAAATTTTTCCTAACAATTCTGGGTCTTGGAGATCTCATGTGCCTTAGCCTCTCCACCAATTTTCAAGGCTAGAGCACATCCGATGCTACTCAAAATCAACAATAAGATCTCCTTTTGTCTCCCGCGGTGAGACGCATCCTCATTTGGACCCTAGAACCTCTGCCAAGTGTGTGGTACAAGTATGAATTCGGTTTGGCACAGTGATCCATGTGCATCATCCTCATCCAAAAAGGTGGAACACGAGTAATCACTGAATGATGTTGTGTGAAAATTCCTACACTTAAGAAACCCCTACTGCTGCAAATTTGAATCTACTTCACCTACTTGATTTTTAAATTACCATCATCAAGTTATTCTTTTGAACACTGAAGAAAATTACTTCTGCAGCCTACACTAATTAAACATTTGATCTCATGAAACAAAAAACAGAGCAAAGAACAAGATACATAGGACACACTTATTTTTGGACCCTGAAAAATCCAATGCAGGAAAACCGGTGCAGTAGTTTTAATGGTTTATTATTATGCAGGAGAAATATTTGAATACAAATCTAGGATGCTCATCTAGTAGTCCTTTATAGAGAAATATTGGACAAAAGACTGGTGAAATGATGTCACCCTGTCACTGGAGAAATAATGACTGATCCTCAGCTCTAGGAGGCTCTGTGTCACCCTCTGATGGCCTTTGTGTCAAACTGCATCACCTTGGGTAGCTTCTGCGTCACCCCTGTTGGGTATTACGCTGCCTCTCTGCTCTGGATCTTTTGCTAGTTGAGAATTCGACTTTCTTGCCTTCAGTCTCACATCCTGGCTCCTGGTAACTACAAATCGAATTCCCTCTACAAAATTTCAAATTCCCCTAACTGACTGTGCTGCCTGTGCATCAGTGCTACATAGGTTAGCATCAACCCTCCTTTGGACGTCTTTTTGTCCTCTCTCTGCCATGTATTCTCCAGAAAGTCCTTTTGATTCTCACTGCCCCTCAGCTGTAGAATGGTCACCTAGTTCGAATTTCTCAGCTTCCTAGCCCCAGAAATCGAACTCCAGATCCATCTGTTCTCTCCATGTGTGAACCCCAAGCCTCCATCTTATACTTTTCCCGTCGAGTCTTCAATGACCGAGATTAAGTCTCTAATCAATGGCTAAGATTAAAACATGACTTGATCTGTCTTCTAGATCATTCTCGCCCATATTTCGATTAATACCCATTAATATTTTAATTTCCCTAAGTTTAGACTTAGGAACTCCATTAAAAATATTAATTATTTTAATAAAATACAATTCGGGTTGAATTTCACCAATCGGTTTCTGGGTTCTTTATAACTCATGTGCCTTAGCCTCTCAACCAATTTTCAAGGCTAGAGCACTTTTGATGCTAACAAAACTAACACTCCCTCTTAGCGAGGAAAGTGTACTAGCAACAATGTCCACCTGCATGCTGCTTTGTTTTTGAAGCACCTCCTTTCTGCACTGTTGCTACCACCAACACTCTGCTGCCGCTGCTACTGTACTGTTGCCCATGACACTGCCACTACTGCATCTGTACTACAACTCCCTCTCAAACGTTGCATATGCTATGCTACTAACACTACATCTGTATTGCAACTCAGTCGCTGAGAGACGCGACTAGAAAAACATCCAAAATTAGTTGAACTTAACTGTGTTCAACATAATACAATGAATGTTGGAATTTGATTTCTACTAGTCTCTGACCCTCTGAAGCTTCTGCGTTGTTGCTGACTGCTGCATTGTGTTAACTGTACTATTGTCAATCTTGCTCTGCGTTGATCAGTCTCTGGTCTCAAGCTACTGCATCTGTCCTCCAAACAAACCACTACATCATCTGACAATAAGTCCATCTCGCTATTGCTAAATCTTGGGCTCTCGTAGCAAGGAATTTATCCAAGATGTGGACTCCTCATGGATCTTGTGCACATGTAGTCTTCCCGAGTACAGCTCAATATCACCCCATTTCCCTCTTGGAGATACATGGGCACTCATGGCAAACTCATCCTCGTTTATCTTCGCGACTGCAACCTTTGGATCATGCTTCTCATCCTTATCCTCTTGTTTCAAAGGACACTGAGATGCAAAGTGACCCATCTTACCATATCTGAAACATTTCACCTTCAAAATGTCCTTCTTCCGCTTCTGCTTCTGCTGTCCCTTCGATGCTAGAGTTGTGTTTTCCTCCTACTCCTCCATCTTTGTGCCACTCCCACTGCTGCCATTGAGGTTGAACTTTAGTAGGTCCCTCCTTAACTCCTCCTGTTGAAGAGTCGCCCACATCTCCTCCCATGAAGGTGGTCTTTCCCTGCCCAATATGCTTTGGATGAAGACTTACCATTCATCTGAGACTCCATTCAAGGCTATCCTCACCATTGTGGTTGACTTAGAGTGGACCCCACTGTAGAAAGCTAGTCTCTAGTGTTCTGAAGATGTTCAAGATAGAGGTTAACCTCTTCTCCTTTCTACATCAAACTTCGCTGCAACTTCTACTCTAAGCACATCTTCAACTATTCGGAAAAGCCTTCATGCAGAGAAGACAAGGCTTCCCACATCTCTCGGGCTGTATCCTTGCCCTGCAAATGTGAGACCACATGATCTCAAACTCCATCGAGAATGAGCCTCTTCGCCTTCCCCTGCTCGGCCTTGTACTTCTTCCTTTGATCGTTGTCAGCAAGAACAACCATAATAATTTTGACGTAGGCCTCGAGATTGTATTCTTCTAGAAGAACTAATATTTTGGTCTTCCATATGACATAGTTGGAAGCACCTTCCAACCTGTCTTGATCTCTGACCTGATGTGATGCCATCTCACCCAATTGTAGAATTGAATCCTCTAGTCTCTACTTAGCACTGCTCAGTTGCTCAACAAGTGAAAAATTCGAACTTTGTGGCGAAAAGTTCTCTGAGGAGAAAATTCCCCTTCTATGTGTCTTCGTTCTTTTCCAACGGATTTTTGCCCTGGCAGAAACTGCGCCCTTCAAGCACCGCGCTGAGGCTTTGCATCACTCCCTTCTTAGCAAGAACTGCATAATCCCTTCAAGGGGATTCGAATTGATGCCAAGTGCAGCTTTCGGCCACACTGCTCAACACTGGATCTGTTCTTCCCCTGTTTCAAAATCAATGCTCTAATACCATGTGAAAATTCCTACACTTAAGGAACCCCTACTACAGCAAATCTGAACCTACTTGATTTTTAAATTACATTCATCAAGTTATTCTTTTGAATATTGAAGCAAATTACTTCTGCAGCCTACACTAATTAAATATTTGATCTCATTAAACAAAAAATAGAGCAAAGAATAAGATACATAGGACACACTTATTTCTTGACACAATAGTCCCCGGAAAAACCTAATGCGGGAAAGCCCGTGCAACAGTTCTAAGTGTTTATTATTATGCAGGAGAAATATCTGAATACAAATCTAGGATGCGCATCTAGCAATCCTTTACAGAGAAAATAATGGACAAAATACTGGTGAAATGATCTCACCTTGTCATTGGGGAAATAATGGCTGATCCTTAGCTTTGGGAGGCTCTGTGTCACCCTTTGATGGCCTCTGCGTCAAACTGCATCACCCTGGGTAGCTTCTATGTCACCCTTGCTGGGTATTACGCTGCCTTTCTGCTCTGGATCTTCTGCTGGCTGAGAATTTGACTTTCTTGCCTTCAGTCTCACACCCTGGCTCCCAACAACTGCAAATCGAATTCCCTCTGCAGAATTTCGAATTCCCCTCACTGACTGTGCTGCCTCTGCGTCAGCATTGCTTAGGCCAGTGTCAGCCCTCCTCTGGACATCTTTTTGTCCTCTCTCTACCTTGTATTCTTCGGAAAGTCCTCTTGGATTCTCACTGCCCCTCAGCTGCAGAATGATCACCTAGTTCGAATTTCTCAACGTCCTAGCTCAGAAATCGAACTCCAGATTAATCTTTTCTCTTCGTGTATGTTTCGAAATGAACCCCAGGCCTCCATCTTATACTTTTCCTATTGAGTCTTCAACAACCGAGATTAAGTCTCTAATCAACGGATAAGATTAAAAACATAACTTGATCGACCTTCTAGATCATTCTTACCCATATTTTGATTAGTACCCATTTATTTTTTAATTTCTCCAAGTTTAGACTTAGGAACTCCATTAAAAATATCAATTATTTTAATAAAATACAATCCGAGTGGAATTTCACCAAACAATTTATGGGTTCTTTAGGACTCATGTCCCTTAGCCTCTCCACCAATTTTCAAGGCTAGAGAACTTATGATGCTACCAAAAACTAACATGTTGGGGATCCATGAATTAGTCTCTGCTATGGTGGAGGCCCATGGCTCTCTACGCTCACCCTACAAGTGCCATTGTGGATCTCTGGAGGGCTTGGACCCCGTATAGGGAGAGCAAACCCCAAATGGAGACCCACCTGCAATCATGCATAAGATCCAATACGTCCCTTTGTCTTCCAATAAAACAAACCATTAGAGTAATCAAGTAAAAGAATGTACAAATCATGGAATCGAATGGACACTTCATGGTGGCATGCGAATCCATAGTGGGCTCTCACATGTACAAGTGTCTCCAAGCTCAAAGGGGGTTAACCAAGGACCCTATTAGGTGGTTTCAGCCTTTAAAGGGGGTGACATGTCCATGGTACATCTGTCAAGCGGTAGGTGGCATGTGATATAATGATGGAATGGAGTGGGGATCGGGGGAAGAATCAAAGCCACATGCCATGGTATAAGGGTAGCTATAATGAGGGAAGCCCACAATTGGGTATATGAGTGTAGGAAGAAACAATTATGGTACATGAGTCACCTCGGCCTTTGTTTTTCCACCCTTTTTCATATGCCTTTTGCCTTCAATTGATTTTTCTTCATAACTGCTTTGAGTTTCAGGGGATGAGAGCATGACGTTAAGGATACAATAGTAGATACCCTTTAAGGTGGGGTAGTTCATTGCCTATTAGGGGTTGGGACAATCATGGGTTCCTTAACGTGGAGGCAGCTCATCTGGGGCCTATAGGAACCAGAATGATAGCCATACATAAGGAGTAGAGCTCATGTTTGGCTTTTGCCCATGTGCTAAATTTGTATGTCCCGTCCATCTTTTGCATTTTGTGGTACATTCGTTGTTGTAAGTGGCCAAATTATGCTTTTCCTTTTCTTTTTAGTTGCATCAACCTTCGGGGCATCGTTCCATCTCGACCCAAGGTGTGGGCAAGGGAAGGCGGAGGCTAACCCTTTGTGGACCCAGTGGACAAATCTGGACCCGGATGGGAAAAGTGATAAATGGGGTTAAAATGAGCAAAGTGGAGTGATGTATATGGTATCGGGAAGCAGGACTACACAACCAAAATCAGGATTTCCCATGTAGTGCCAGCACTAAAGCTAATAGCCAGTAAAGGAGATTCCATGTGACCATGATACAAGGTTAACCTCCAAATCGAGCAAAGGAGACGAGAGTACAAACCTAGCCCACTCTTTTTGCCGAATCCTCCCACCAATCCATGCCCAAAAGTGTCCATGATAAAGAAATAAAATCACTCAATTACACCAATGAAAAGCCATACCGTTAGGGTTGGGAAGCCCACCTTTAAACATACGATCATAACAGATGGGCGAGGGACCACATGGCTAGCTCAAGTGGCGGAGATAGTGGCACATCGATCTATCTGGTGGCTACATGGGGCTGTTGGTTGCTGATTGAGGACCATCTAGGAGAAAAAATTTCTGCTACGGATACCACCCACGAATGGTGGGTAATAGCCAAAAAAATCTTCTAACTTGGAAGATGAAAATGAACCATTGTGAGGGTTAGTGTTAGGGCCCCGATTTGGCACCAAGGCCAACGAGTGCCCATGATGGGTCGTGCTGACTTTGAGAGTTGAAAAACTGAAGTTAAGATGAGTTGGCGGTAGCGCACGCCCAAGTCGCATGAAGGCGACAGGCATGGGGTGCGAACCCTCTATAGCGAATGGTGTCCACACAACTTGGGCAAAATGTGCTTGCATGGTATAGTGGCCTATGCCCACGAGCGCGCCCGGGCGATGCGACGACATAACAGGCAAACGATGTGACGAGCGGAGGCAAGCAAGCAGGGGCATGGGACAGCAATGAGACATGATGTGCGATATAAGTAAAGCGATTGACGAGCATAGCGTGAATGTTAACACAAGGAAAAGCGCCTAGACAGGGGGGTGCCCACTTGCCTGTGCCCACCTGCCCATAGGCAGGTCGGCCCAAGGGCTTTTAACAAACTTGTGGGTCGGCTCAATAATGAAAAGATGTGTTGGCTAAGATAATAATGAAAAGATGTGTCAGCGAAGATAATTGGTGATGATTGGATGAGTATATATTTAAGGGAGGCACTCGACCAAAAGGCATCCAAGGCAGGTCGCGCAACACAAAGAAAAGTGTGAAGTCTAGGGAAAATGCAATACTGAGAGACAGTGCGGGTAGGAAGTAGTAGCTAAGAGCAGGAGGTAGCAACTAGCATGTAGGGAGTAGTGGCCAGTGTCGAACCTGCCATATCACAGTTTTGAGGTAGCGCGGGTAGGTAGTAGTGGGTTGTGCCCATGCGCTTGCCCTAGGTGGGCAAGGTTGGGCAAAGTTCTATTTGGGTATTTTCTACAGTTGTGGCTGTAAAGAACATTGGTTTTGTATTGTAACCAGGGTGGACAAGTTTGTTGGCCTGGACTAGGAAGCTACCATGACCTTGTGACTTTGTAAAATATACTTTGTATTATATTTGTAGAAGTTGTAAAAGATTGGGGCGAATTATTTGGGGAGTTGATCCCTTCCTTCATAAACTTGTGTTCTTTGTTGTTTATTGTTGCGTATTGTTAGTTAATGGTTATCGCATTGTTTATGAATTATATGATAATGAAGTTAAGTGAAGTAAATGAATTATAATTCCGCTGCATAATTGAAGCACACTTGAAAGAAAAATAGACCAAGTGTTGGGTGTAGGCGTATTTTGGGTGACATTAGCTTAAGAAGAAGTGAACTCTTGTCGATGTCGCACAATGCCCATGGTGGACTTAATTTGCCACAAGCATTGGGCCATGACAGTTGGTATTAGAGCCCGTTTCAAAGGAAGTGGGTGGAGTATTGAAGTTTGGCAAGGGCAAGACAACGAAGTCAGGACCAAGTTGAACGTGTATTGAAGTTTGGTTTAGTGGGGGAAGAGGCACACCAGGGGTCGAGTCAAGCTGAATGAGGGATAATATCAGGGTGCAAAACTTGTTAGGCATTGACATGTTAAAGGCAGAAGTAAGGGTTGTTCAAAAGATAGAGTTTTGAAGGGTTAAAAGGCAACAACACTATGAAGAATTTGTGTAGGAGTGGGAGCACTTGAACTGAATCAAGGAGGAGATAGTGGATTTGCGGAGGGCTTTGAACCCTTTCCATGGGAAGATTGCCACACTTGAAGGACTTGACGAAGAATTGCGACAAGGCAAGCGTAGGCTCCAAGGGCTCATGGATGAACGATCTCGCATAAGGGAGAAACAAGCTACGTTGCATGGCGAAATCGAAGAGATTGAAGAAAGGATCAAGAGGGACTTTATTGATTGCAAAGATAATTACATAATCATAGAGGAGCATGATATTGAACACATTGACAGGATTGCAGCTTGGTTTTGAGCAATGAAAAATGATTGGCGAACGATTGGAGCACTCCAAGTTGAGGAAGCCGATGAATGTCAAGTAGTTGCGATTGGGCAGCGAGCAAAGAAGGACGAGCCTAATGGAATGAAGTCCACTCAAGCTGAACCAAGTTCGAGTTGCTTAAGTGTGTCAAGACTCGAAAGTGGAAGTAGCATACCTCAAGAGGATGGTCAGATCGAGACATGGGGTGAGAGACAATTCGGATGAGGAGACGATGAAGAAGATCATGGAGGTAAGACACATGACAAGACCCTCATCAAATGCAAGTGCGTTCCGGTTGAGTTTTGTGCAAGTGACCATGTATAGAAGGCAGTGTGCTACATTGGTTGATATGAGAGCTACAAACAATTTCCTTAGAAAGAAGGCAACAAAATCCTTGAAGTTGAAAGTTGAAATGGAAAGGGAGTTAAGTGCTTTCAAAGCTATTAACTCGAGCATGAAGGTTGTGATAGGTATTCTAAGGGATACATAGGTGAAGGTTGGTTCATGGTTTGGAAAGTTGGATCTAAGGGTGATCGAGATGGATGATCATGCTATGATCTTGGAGCATGACTTCTTAGTAGTAGCTCAAGCCATACTGATGATGGATCGAGATACACTCTTGGTTATGCCTGATGGGAAGACCGTGACCGTGTCAATGACAAGGAAGAGTCGCTTGGGGTATCGTCCAAAGATTGCTTCGATTATTTTGTATGAGAGGGACCCGAATGTGTAGCATGAACATGTGGAACAACAAGAGGTTGGAAGTTTGACTCAAGTAACAAAGGAGAAGATGATAGACTTTGTTGCAGAAGCTACGAAGGAGAAGAATGATGGAGTTGGAGGAATGATACCTCCCATCGCAAAGAAGGAAGATGTGACTTCTACCATTATTTTGCACCAAAGGAATGCTAAAAAGGGAGGATACTCGAATGCTTCTTCCAAGATGAGCAAATAAGGTGAGGATGCAGGTAGAGATCTGGTAGCCATAGTGGATTATTGCAGATATGTTATCGGCATTTATGACTTTCAGTTGTCTAAGGAGGGACTTGAGAAGATAGGATGTACAAAGAAAGAGGTTGTTGTTGTGCATAATTAGATAAATGGGTGGCCAAGAGTCGGGGAGGCAACTTCCTAGCCCTTGCCATGCACTAGACCTTTGTGGATGGGTGTGTGCAACACCTTGTTGGAGTGAGAGGTGTTGCACCACCACAACAAAGCGGCCTTAGGAGAAGAGGCCTCGCAGTAGAAAGCAATGATGCTTGGATGGATGTGGTTGTTGGTCTATGATCGACGACAGTACATGGATGATAGCATTGATGGGCAGCAGATCGCAGATGAGATGGATATTTCTTCATGGACTTGGGTATGGCATGATAAGCGTTGGTTGGAGGACAGATGCATGGAGATGGGTAGAATTCTTGATCAAAGTCAAATATGTGATGAAGTGTTGAAGAAACAACTGACAAAGGCATGAGGAGGTGCATTCTCATGAGTTGGACGCGACGGTTGGATTAGCTACCCAACTAGTTCTAGTCATGGGGGCTAGCAGTGTGTTAAGTGTTGATTTGGGGTAGCATCAGATGTGCTCTAGCCACGAAATTTGGTGGAGAGGTTAGGGCACATGAGATCTCCAATACCCAGAAAGGGTTTGGGCAGATTCTAAACAGTTATGGAGATATTAAAATAATTAATATTTTTAATGGAGTCCCTAAGTTTAAGTCTAAACTTAGGAAAATTAAAATATTAATATGGATTAATATAAAATTGTGTTAGAATGGTCCAATAGACATGGATCAAGCCATATTTAATCTTAGCTATTGATTAGGGATTTAATCTCGGTTGTTGATATGTCAACGAGAAAAGTATAAGAGGAGGCTTGAGGGTCACTTGGAAAGTACACCAGATGATTAGTCATTTTATTCTCTAGAGCGGGGTTTGCTAAGAGAGATAGAATCAATGATCGAAGTTGCAGCTGAGGGGTAGTGAGTACAGAGAGACAGAGAGGCAGAGATAGTGCCGGGAGATCAACACAAGAGCCAGAGAAAGTGACACAGTAGCAGCTAGGGCTCACACAGAGGCAGCCAGGCGCTGCGCAGTGCCTCAGAGAGGCCAGCGTAGCTGATGCAGAGGGCCAAAATGTTGACGCAGGGCCTCGTAAGGCTGACGCAGGGCCAACGCTAGGCAGAGGCTAACGTAGTCCAGAAAGGCAGACGTTGGGGTTTCTAGGGCAGATTAGAGCTGAGGAGTTGCTGGAGTGTTTATTCGGGGTTTCAGCTGGGACATTTGTCTCAGACTGAGAGGTACTACTGCCAAGGGCATTCTCTATTGGGTAAGCTGGATTTGGCATCTAGATTGTACTCTGAAATTGCTTGATAAGAAAACCATTAGATAGCTGCACCGATTTTCCCGCATTGGGTTTTTCCGGGGACATTGGTCCAAAAATAACAGTGTCATTTTGTGTGCTTGTATCTATTTCCTTCAGTTGATGATCTGTAATATGTTGAGCATGCACTACTGTTTATTTTCAGTATTTACATTGTAAATAACTTGTTAAGTAACAGAACAAGTAGGTAGGAATAAATCAGTAAAGTGCATGGAGGGTTTCTAACTGGTAGACTTAGAAACTTCAACATTAAGTTGTGCATGACTTTAGTTGGAGTATGGTAGTAGTAGTTCACATGATGATAAAGATATGTGGTGGATTAGCACGATATGAGTTGCAATGATGCATTGAATCCATGTGGAGGAAGTATCCTTCCGTGAGTTAGAGCAGTGTGGAGGATTGCATTGAGTTGTGGCTGATGACCATGAGTTGAGGAGTCTCACCCATATGGAATCATGAGCCTTGGTGAAGGTTCGTGTGAAGAAGGCAAGGAGCTAGTGGCGCTTTGCAACATTTGGTCTTTAGCAATGGAGTTTGCTGAGATGGTGTTGTCGAGAGTGACAACCTTTTTGAAGTGGGGGAGGATGTTAGGGCCCCGATTTGGCACCAAGGCCAACGAGCACCCATGATGGGTCATGTTCACTTGTAGAATCGAAAAACCGAAGCTAGGACAAGTTGGCGGTAGTGCACGCCCAAGTCGCACGAGGGTGACAGGGGTGGGGCACGGACGCTCTATAGCGGAGGGTGCCCACACAACTTAGGCAAAACACACATGCATGGTATAGGGATTTGTACCCACGAGCACGCCCACACCATGGGGTGCCCGAGCAATGCGACGATGTAGCGGGTAGGGGTGCAAGTCAGCGATGAGACGTGATGTGTGATACAAGGAAAGCGACCGATAGGCATAGTGTGAACGTTAAGGAAAGGAAAAGTTCCCAGGTAGGGGCGAACTTGCCTGGTAAGTGCGCCTACCTGGCCATCGACAAGTCGGCCCAGGGGCACGCCTGCCTACCCAATAGGCAGGTCGGCCCAAGGGCATTCAACAAACTTGTGGGTCGGTTCAATAATGAAATGATGTGTAGGCTAAGATAATTGGTGATGGTTGGACGAGTATATATTAGAGGAAGGCACTCGACCAAAAGGCATCCTATTGATTTTTGTAGCATCAATGTGCTCTAGCCTTGAAACTTTGCAGAGAGGCTAAGACACATGCTTTCTCCAATACCCATAAATCGTTTGGGAAAATTCCACCTAGAGATGATTTAATTAAAATAATTAACTTTTTAAAATGGTTCCCTAAGTCTAAACCTAGGGAACTTGGTTAATTAAAGGGCATTAATTAAATCATGTGAGAATCTTCTAGAAGAAGACATGGATCGATTTCCAATTAATCTTAGCCATCGATGATGTTTTAATCTTGCCTGTTCGTGCTCCAATAGAAGATTATAAGAAGTCGATGGGTGGATGGAGAAGACATCAGAGAAAATAATCAGTTTGCTCAAGAAGATCGGTTTTATCACTGGCTGAAGTTCGGCAAGAGAAAATCAAATTAGAGAGTGAGTTGCAGGTGGGAGAGAGAGGGCATCAACATAGTCAGAGAGTGCATGACAAATCTGGAGGAGGCAGCGCAGAGGAGAGAGATAGAGTTGGAACGCAGAAGGGTTGACACAGGGCCTACGTTGTCATTGCGCAAAGGGTGACGCAGAAAGGCCAACAAAAGAGGCAGGAGGTCCACTTTGGAGTTGGAAAATGTTGTGGTTTGTGAGAAAATCACCAGTAAAATTCTCTTATTGATTCTTCCTCTATTTTGTCTTGTACATAAATTATTGTTGAAGATTAATAAAAGAAACCCTTGTCTGCTGCACCGGTTTTCCCACATTGATTTTTTTCGGGGACAATTGTCCAAAAATTATTATTTCACTGTGGTTATGTATGTGCTAGTATTTTCCTTGTATTTATTTTCTATAGAATTTTAATTTGTGAAGACTATAGTGTATTTATTTGATGTTTGTTGTAGAAAACTGCAAATAATTTGTTTAAAGTAATTTAACAAATAGAAGAAATATTATCAATTATTGTTGTAGGATTCGGGGTCACCGAATTTTCACACATCCAAGGCAGGTCACACAACACAAAGAAAAGTGTGGATTCTAAGGAAACCGCAATACTAAGGTAGCATGGGCAAGAAGTAGCGGCCAGTGTCGAACCTACAATATCGTAGTTCTAAGGAGCGGACAAGAAGTAACGGGTTGTTCCTGTTATCGCTCAAACTAGCAGGGGACCTAAAGGGGATCCTTAAAGGGAAAATGCTAGACCAAGGGCAACAGAGGGATACTTAGCCCACTATTACCTCAACTAAGGCTTCCTTCTATTTACGGACTTTCACTGATGGGAGGAGACTCGATATATTATGGAGTCACCGATGAAGGATAAATCAATGAAATGATGTGGAGTCACCCAAATAATCCCCTTCTCAGAAGAGTTAGAAGGATAGAGCTTACTTGCTTTCTAAGCAAGGTACAATGTCTTCTAGGTAAAGGAAGGGAGGATTTGAGGGTTAGGTTTATGGGATATGACTTGTGAAGGAGTTTCCCAATCCCTAAAATCCTTATTGAAATTGGTGTCCCAGATGGTTCTTGAAGAATTGTCTTTCCAAAGGAACGAGACGACACGGGACCAAGTGGACCTAGTCTAGGATAGGAGGAAAGAGTATGGCAACCAATGATGTTCTTAACCTAGACAAGGTGGGGGAAAGGATCAAAGAAATAATTTTCACTTAAAGGTGTTGAATTGATCCTATGAGGCACAAGCCTTGGGGATGCTAGGGTAAAGTTTGATCTCGGAGTTAGGGCTTGGCTTTTCTCATAACTCCACTGTCGGAATGGCCTCAAATTTAGAGGAGACCTTGAGGAGACACCAACACAGGAGAGGCTAGGAGATCAAACTTTTGGAGGGATGGTTTGTCGGGAAAATGATTTCCTAGGTGACCTAATTTGGCTAGACCTAGGAAAAGGAGAAAAATGTATGATTTTAGGTGACCACCTCTTGGTAGATCAGTGCCTTTAGTCTTGGGAGAACGGAGTCTTTAATGAATATGTGTGAGGACCTTTGGTTCTTGCTCAAGGAGGCCTCAAGACTACTTCGCTAGCCTTCTAGGTCAAAGAGAAGCAATCTTGCAACTTTTATTCTTCGATGTGCCAAAGATGATGGCTTATCAAGGCCAATTCATTAATAGAACTACCCCTAGGAGATTTCATTCACATTACATGGCCCATACATTGAGAGATGCTATAATAGAGACAACATTCCACAATTTAAAGCAGTAATGCATGTAGCAATTAGCCCTAAAAATAGTGAAAATCCCAGTCCAATGTATATGACAAAGTAAAATAAGAATAATATTAAAAGCATGTACTTACATGTAATAGAATATTATCCAACCATCCACAATTTGACAAGAGAGAAGCTTCAAGACAAGATAAACCAAATCCACACATCAAAATTCATCCATAACGCTCCAATTCATGCTACAAGAAAAAGTGTGAAATTTTCAAGAGAGAGGAGATGCAATCCAAAGTGATGATGAGCAAATGAACTCATCTCACTTGTATTTATACACTAATGAGGAGTTCAAATTAACCTCCTTAGCCTACATAAGCCCCAAAAATAAAATAATGTTCTAATAATCTAACTTTTAATGACAAGCCCACCAAACTAGCTCATAAATGAAAGAATAAACCTCTCAAAAAGTCAAATAATAATCTATGCATGTCGTGTGGCCCTCTAAGATGCCTAATGAGGTCCATGGGTGCCATAATGAAGAGTAAGACCCTCAAAAGTGATGGACAAGGAGTTGGTCCCTTGTTCTCCAAACAATAAACTTGTGGTGCTCCCAATGGGTGTGGGGGCACAATAATAACCTCATGTGTATCCAAATGAATCGAGAATTCCTGTAGATCGTCTGTAAGTGTTCTGATGATTGTCTAGGGGATGCCACATCATTCAACAAGTCCCGGGTCATCTACCAAGTGCATGGTACATCTCTGGGGCCGACTAGGCAAAGGTGAACCAAGTGCATCATCCTTATCCAATGGGAGTATCTCGAGCATCTCTGACCATCCTCGGGGATCCATGGAGTGTTGTCCACTGCTATGGAGGGCCATGGTTTTCAGCGCACCCCCTACATGTGCCAATGTAGCCCTCTGGAGGATTAGGACCCCCTATAGGGAGACCAAACTCAAGATAGAGACCATCTGCAATCCTGCATAAGATCCAATGTGTCCCATAGCCTTCCAGTACAACAAGTCATTAGAGAAATCTAGTAAATGACCTTACCAATCATGGACCACAGGTGGGGATTTCATAATGGCCTGCCCTTTCATAATGGGCTTCAGGATGTGCCAATGTCTCCTAAACTCCAAATGGGGTTAACCAAGAATCTTATTAGGTGGTTTCTACTTCTAAAGGGGTAATATTTCAAGGTACATCCTTCAAAAGGTGGTGACATGTGACAGATCAGTGAATGAAGTAGGGGATGAGAAGGCGCAACCCTAGGCCACATGCAGGAGTACAAGGGTAGCTAATAAAAGGGAAGCCCACACTTGGGTTTATAATGTATAGGAGGGAGCAATCGTGGTACATGAGGTGTCTCGACGTTGATTTTTCCACCCTTCTTTATATGCCTTTTGCCTTTTTATGATTTTCTTTGATTAACTGCTTAGGGCTCAAGGGGCAAGAGCATGATGCATAAGATATAGCAGTTAATACTCCCTTTTAAGGTAGGGCGGTTCATTGCCCACCAGGGGTTTGGACAATCATGGGTTCCTTTATGATGAAGGAGGTTCATAAAACCTGTAGGAACTAGGGTGATGGCCATAATGAAGGGGTAGAGCTCATGTATTGGCTTTTGCCCACCAGCTAAATGTGTTTGTCCCAGACATCTTTTGCATTTTGTGGTACATTTTCCTGTTGAATGTAGCCAAATATGTTTTTATCTTTCTTTTAAGCTGCATCAACCTACGAGCATCATTCTAGGCGACGACCCAATGTGTGGGCAAGGGGAAGGGGCGAGCTAACCCTATGTGGACTGAGTGGAGTGTGAAAATTTGGATGCCCAAATTTCTACTGCAGCAACTGATGACATTTCTTCCATTTGTTAATTATTGAACAAAACTATTAATTGTTTCCAACAGAAAACACCGAAACTAATATGGAACCAAGAAACTAAACGAGAAAGAAGTACACAACACATCTACACAGTTATTTTGGACAAATGTCCCCGGAAAAACTCAATGCAGGTAAACCGGTGCAGCAACTGAGGGTTTTATTATTAAGAAATAGTAATTTCTGAATACAATCTCTGGATGCCTTGCTGGCTATCCAATACAGAGAATATCACTAACAAAGAGATAAGTGAGATTACCTCGCGTTATTACTAGAAATCCAGGGTGATCCAGCCACTGAATGACTAGCCCTTGGCTGCCTTTGCACAGTCACCACGTCAGCCCAACGTCACATTGTAGGGGTTTGCGTCACTCCTCCTGACTAATCGATCTGCGTCTTAGATTCTGACTTCTGCTCTCCTGGTATCACACCTTGACTTCCATTTACAGAAATCAATCCCTTCGGCCAATTTACGGATCCCCTTTGGGCTTCTGTGCTACCTCTGTGTCAGCCTACGCTGCCTCTGCGTAGCCCTGTGTCAGCCTCTTTTGGCTCTGGGCTGCCTCTCTCGGATTTCTCTTTGTCTCCTTTGCTGAGTATTCCAAGATTAGGAGGAATCTCCAACCGAAACTATCCCTGCCCCTCATTGCAAAAGCTCACTTCAAATTTCTCATTGGCAGCTGCATTGCTTTAGAAATTCAATCTTCTAAACTCTACTTGATGTGTTCTCCAACTGCCCATCGATATCCTTCTTATAATCCTCTAGTTGAGAACCAACGACCCAAATTAGATTCTAATCAATGGCTCAGATCATTTGCACTCGATCTCTGTCTTCTTCTAGAAGTTTCACCCAAATTTTAGATTAATACCCATTCATTATTTTAATTTCCTAAGTTTAGACTTAGGTACCCATTAAAAATAATTAATTATTTTAATAAAACTTTCTCCAGGTGGAATTTCCCAAAACGATTTCTGGGTATTTTAAAATGCATGTGTCTAAGCCTCCTTGCAAATTTTGAGACTTAGGGCACATCTAATTCTACCAGAAATCAACACCCCCTCTTAGTGAGGAATGTGCTCTAGTAATGCACCTTGCTGAAGCATCACTCTGTTCTGTAACATCTCCTTCTGCACTGTTAATGTCTAGCATCCTGTCCACCAACTACTGGGCAAGTGTTGCATCTGTACTGCTGCTGACCCTGCCACTGTGAACATTACATCCATACTGCAACTCCCTCTCAATTTTGCATTTGTGTTGTTGTTGGCTCTACCACTACCAATACTGCATCTACACTGCAACCTTCTCCAACTGCTGCTGCTACTGCATCAGCAACGGAAAAGAATCCCAAATTACTGAACTGGTGTTCAGTATGATGCATCTTGTTGTTGGAGTTCTGATTGCTGCTAGTCTCTATGTTGACCCTCTGAAGCCTTTGCGTTGCTGTTGACTCTGCTCTGTGCTAACTGCACTGTTGTCAACTCTAGCTCTGCGTTGCTCAGTATCTGACGCTCCTAGTCAATGCAACTGTCACTCTGACACTCCTCTGCATCCACTGGCTTGGTCCATCTTGCTACCACTGATCTGGGCTCCTGTAGCAAGGTATTGATCCGAGAGGTGGACTCCTCAAGGATCCCGCCCAATTGCAATTCTTACGAACTACAGTTCTAAATCAACCCACCTGCCTCTTGAAGGAATCTCGACTATCATGGCAAACTCCTCGATCTTTGCGGGTGTAGTTTTCAGAGCATGCTTTTCATCTTTGTCCTTCTTCCTAAGTGGACATCGTGTTGCGTAGTGACCGAATTCACCACGCCTGAAGCATTTGATCTTTGAAAAGTCCTTTTTCTTCTTCCGTTTCTCCTGTTGCCCCTTAGATGCGAGGGTTGCATTCTCATCTTCCTCCTTGAGCTTCGACCCACTACTATTGCTTCCGTCAAGTTTACACTTGACCAAGTCTCTCCTCAGCTCCTCTTGCTTAAGAGTTGCCCACATTCCTTCCCAGTCTGACAAGTTCTCCCTGCCCAGGATGCTCTGGACAAATACTTGCCACTCCTTTAAAATTGAGTTGAGGGCCAGTCTTACCATCTCGGAAGACTGAGGTGTAGACTGCACAACTGCTAGCTCATATCGAGTCTCCTGAAGCTTTGCAAGGAACGGATCAATGTGTTCCCTCTTCTGCATCTGTGTGGACCTCATCTTCTGCTCTAAGTACATCTTCTGTTGCTAAGAAGATTCTTGATCTAGTGTCAACAATGCATCCCACATCTCCTTGGCGGTCCCTCTGCGAACGATGTGAAAGACCACATGATGCTTCACTCTGTCAAGGATCATTATCTTTGTCTTTGCCATCTCTCCCTTGTACTTTTTGAGCAGATATGGATCCACGGGCACAACTACCACATTGTCAACATAGGTTTTGAGAAAATGTTCATCCAAAAGGCATGACATCCTCGCCTTCCAAATCACATAGTTGGATACACCATTCAACAGATCTTGATCTCTCAACCCACTTGCTGCCATCTCTGCCAATCGAAAAAGTCGAATGACCTCCTCTTTCCTGTTGTTGCTCAGCAAATGAGAATTCGAATTCCTTGGCTAGGAATTCTCTAAGGAAGAAATTCCCTCAGGTGTCTTTCGTCTTGCTTCTGATGTATTTTGGCCGAGCATCTGCCTGCAGAAAACTGCGTCACACCAGGAACCCCTCTTCGCTGAATTTTTTGTTGCGGTGCTTCATCTGCCGCTAGCAAATCTTGATCTAGAAATCCTACCTCTCTGTTGACTCACCCAAAGAGAGATTTATCACGAAAATCTAACCCACCTGGCCTGAACTACGCAATCCCTCTGGGGATTCGAATTGCTGTCTTTGCAGGAATTTTGAACTCCCTTTCTCCTTCAACGTTAGGCTCTTCCGACACTGTTCTCTTGTTTCACTTGTAGCTCTGATTCCTTGTGAAAATTTGGATGCCAAAATTTCTATTACAACAACTGATTATGTTTCTTCCATTGGTTAATTACTGAACAAGATTATTTACTGTTTGCTACAGTAAATATCAAAACTAATACGTTGCAGCCTTCACCATTTTAATAAAATATGGAAACAAGAAATTGAACAAAAAAGAAATACACAACACATCTACATAGTTATTTTTGGACAAATGTCCTCGGAAAAACCCAATGTAGGAAAACCGATGCAACAATTGATGGTTTTATTATTAAGCAATAGTAATTTATGAATACAATCTCTGGATGCCCTGCTAGCTACCCAATATAGAGAACATCGTTGATAGAGAGATAAGTGAGATTACCTCACACTATCACTGGAAATCCTGGTTGATCCAGCCATTGAGTGACTAGCCCTTGGTTGCCTCTGTGCAGTCACTGCGTTAGCCCAACATCACACTGTCTGCGTCACTGCTCCTGGCTAATCGATTTTCCTTTGAGATTGTGACTTATGCTCTCCCGGTCTGACACCTCGATTTCCAGCTACAGAATCGATCCCTTTAGCAAATTTACGGATCCCTCTAGGCTTATGCGTTTCCTTTGTGTGGCCCTATGTCAGCCTCTTATAGCTCTATGTTGCCTCTCTCGTATCTATCTCTGCCTCCTCTGCTAAGTATTCCCGGATCAAGAGGAATCTCCAATCGAAACTATCCTTGCCCCTCACTACAAAATCTCACTTCGAATTTCTCATCGGCAACTGCTCTGCTTCAGAAATTCGTTCCTCTAAACTCTACTCGATGTGTTCTCCAAGTGCCCATCGATGTCCTCCTTATAGTCCTCTAGTTGAGAACCAACGACCTAGATTAGATTCTAATCAATGGCTCAGATCATTTGGACTCGATTTTCATCTTCTTCTAGAAGTTTCACCCACAATTTAAATTAATACCCATCAATTATTTTAATTTCCTAAGTCTAGATGTAGGAACCCATTAAAAAGAATTATTTATTTTTATAAAACTTTCTCTAGGTGGAATTTCCCAAAACAATTTCTGGGTATTGGAGAATGAATGTGTCTAAGCCTCCTTGCAAATTTTGAGACTTAGAGCACATCTGATGTTACCAAAAATCAACATGGAGGAATGTGGACCTCGGTGGGAGAGATGATGAATGAGGTAATAATGAGTGGAAAGGGGCTAATATAAGCAGATAAGGGAGCAGGACCACACAACCAAAATCAAGGTTTCCCATGAAATACCATCCTTAAAGCCAAATGGTCAGCAAAAGAGACCCCATAGGACTAGAATGTAAGGTTAAAATCCAAAAGGAGTCTAGGGGACAAAGGCACAGACCTAACCCATTTTTTCCGTTGAATCCCCCCTTTAATCCATGCGTAGAAGTGTTCATGATAAGCAAACTACAATACTCAATTACCAAATGGCAAGGCATACCTTTAGGTTCGAGAGGCCCACCTTCCAACATACAATCATGGCAGATGGGCGAGGGACCACATGGCTAGCTCAGGTGGCGGAGAAATGGCACAATGAGCTAACTGGTGGTTGCAAGGGGCTACTGGTTGCCCACTGAGGACCATATTGGAGAAAAAAAATTCTCCTAGGGATATCACCCATAAGATGGTGGGTAACAGTGCCCATGCGCCCACCCTAGGCGGGAAAGGTTGGGCAAAGTTTTATTTGGGTATTTTCTGCAGCTACAACTGTAAAGAACATTGGTTTTGTATTGTAACCAGGGTGGACGAGTTTGTTGGCTTGGGCCAGGCCACTGCCATGACCTTGTGACTTTGTAAAATATACTTTGTATTATATTTGTAGAAGTTGTAAAAGATTGGGGTGAACTATTTGGGGAGTTGCCCCCTCCCTTTATAAACTTGTGTTCATTGTTGTTTATTATTGCATATTGTTGGTTAGTGGTTATCGCACTATTTATGAATAAATGATAACAAAGTTAAGTGAAGTAAATGAATTATAATTCCGCTGCATAATTGAAGAACAATTGAAAGAAAAATAGACTAAGTGTTGGGTGTAGGCATAGTCCGAGTGACATTAGCTTAAGAAGAAGTGAACTCTTGCCGGTGCTGCACAGTGCCCATGGTGGACTTAAGTCACCACAAGCGTGAGGCCATGAAGGTTGTGGAGAAGAAGGGCATTCGAGGGAAGAGAGAAGAAGAGAACTTGAAAGGAAATAAAGAAGTAGGGTAGTAGCAGAAAATGAAGGACTTAGAAGAAGAAGATTTTTTGAAGATTAAGGTTGTCTCTGAGCAATGCAATCTGCAATTTTCTCGAGTCAAAATACATGGAATCTGTGTAGCCTATCCCTTATAACAATTTCTTCATCTGATTAAAAGCCCCATTGAATGCTAGTTTTCCCATTTGGGTTGCCAAGGTAAAAAAAATTGTCTTTGATTCATTTAATTGTTGTGTTTGTTTTGATTGGTGTATTTATGTGTGTATAGCTTTCCATGTATTGACCACTATGTGTCAACTACCTTATAGCAGTGTACATCTTTTCAAAGCATTCCATCATGTTCTAACAGTCAAGTAGCCAAAGATCATCATCATATTTCAGCGTTTTTGTCAAAAAAATGTTATCCAAATTCTGCAGCCTTGTGTGGCCATTGTAAAAATGATTCTAGTATGACTATAAAGCCATGTCAAAACATCTAAGCCTTTGATTCTTAGCAAAGAGTTTCACTCTAGGGAGTTTTTTACCCTTTGCCAATTATTCGCGTTTTCTAACCCAAATAATTGGTAGAGTTTTTCACCCACACATACCCCAAACCTAGAGTGGAGCTCAAAGGTACGATATCAGGTGTAGTCCTAGTGTTTTCGAGTCTATGTAAATTCTCATATTAGATCATCTGTCATGTGTCGGAAAATTTGGTTGTGTCTAGAGGTCATGTTTTAATTGTTAAAATTCCCCTCTATATGGGATGTCTATGTAATACTTGATGTAAAATGTTTGTCTAGGAATATTTTAGGTGGATGATTAATTATAATTAGACATCATCGCCTAAATATTTTTTAGAACCACTTTGAGGGTGAAAATATATTTAATCCCCTCTAGAGTCATTTAATTTATTTTCTGGCCAAAAAAGGCAAAACATTATCTAGAAAATGGTCAAAAAATAAAAATGAGAGAAAATAAAAATTCTCTCCAAGTGGAAAAACGAATTTTTGGAAAAAGAACACACAGGAGCAGCGTTTTATTCACAACAACCAATGTACCATACCTTCAATGCACACTTCCAAATTGTTCAACGCAGAGAGAAAAGAACGCTACCAAAATTTTGTGAATCAATTTCTGGAGTAGAGAAAGACTAGCTCTTCATGAAACGTTCCTCTCATCAATGGTTCCACAACATATATAAATGGATCGAGCTTCAAAGAAAACGTTGCATAACCTTTAACGCATGTTGGATGGAGAGCAGATGAAGATGTCTCCCCCGCTTTTGCTAGTGTTCCTCCTCCTTGAGATTGAACTAGTTGAGTGTGACTAGGAGTCAATCCAAGGTCCTCAAAATAGTTAAGAAACTGAGGAGCACCACCCACAACAAAGATGGGAGGAAAAACCACCCCCACAAACCTGGGCCGAGGTATAGCTCACAGCGATAGAGGGTGCACAGAATCAATGGAAGTCGAGTTGTTAAAAGGCACAGTGATAGATGAAGCTATGGCCTAGTTCTGAAGTCCCTTTTCCCCATAACCCAACGCAACACCACAAAGACGAAAATGCAACCTTCCTGGTAGGCAAACCTCCAGTATTTAGGAAAGGCTAAGGATATTGGTGACCAGTAAACAAGATGCTGCCCAGGGCCAAGAATATAACTAGCGAGAGCGAAGGGGCGTTGCTACACCGGGAGAGCGGGAAAACTAGGATTTGGAAAGGGAAAAGCGCAGTGTTTTCCTACCCAAAATAACTCGTCACCCAACAATCTTGAGGAGTTCACTAAACAAACTCTAAATGCACATAGAACACGAAAACAAAATGAAGCCCAAACCTAAAACGACGTCAAGGAAATACTGACCCAGAAATGTTGAGTTAGTCTCTTGCTGCACGCATCGAACCCACATTGCTTAAGTCTTGAATCTCGAGCAGATCGAGGCTGCAACCCTTGCTACCTGGTACGCCCATGGAAATCTTCGTAGCCACTATGTTCCATAATCAAACTCGTGGTGAAGGGAACGTTAATGCGCTACATATTTGAAATCAGTTGGGTTGCGTCGCAGAAGGAAAATTTAACAGAGCAAAGGAGCATACAAGGCAGTCCTTCAACTCCACAAAACTCAGAAAAAGGAGTGAGACTTTGGGACAAATATTGTGCACTGATTTCTTGGTCAACGCTTTAGGGAGCAGATGGTGAAGGAATTTGGAAAAGGCAGGCCTTCGTGTGAGAGCCTCATTGTTATTTGGTCTTGGGGTTTGCGAAGTGGGACCTTGTCTTCCTCTATCATTGGCTCCATAGTGGTGTTGGTGGTTTGCTCAATGCATCCAGAGAATATCTGTAACCAGCAATCACAAAATGCAGTTCGAGACTATGCCCACTCATTCAGAAACGCTCTTCCAAATTTGCACCGGGAGCATAGAATTGGAATTAAGGCACAAGTAAAACACAAAGGTAATGTTTGAATGTGGAATGGAGAAAGAACCACAAATTCCATTGGTTTGCAAGAGCAGAGAAAATGACAATTACATGATAGAGATCATAGCTAGAATTTAGCTAAGAAAACATTCATGAAATGCAAAACTGATGGCAGAATTGACATGTGCAGATAGGCCACAAAACAAGTGGCTCAAATTTGGGCAAGACAGGAATACACCTACAACTCTAATACCATGTTAAACTCACATGGAATTTAAACAACCTATGTGAAAGATACTCATTAGATTGCATATATTATTGACATGATATATATTTATATTACATGGTGTGACCCTTGGATTCATATTTCAAGTCGTCTCTTGGACTCCAGTGGTTGTTCACATTCCACACCAACCCATAGAGGATTAGGTGTCCAACAGGATTTTTAGGTGGAAACCCAATGTGGAAAAAAACCATTGTTGTTGTCATCTTCGTCTTCTATTTATTATAAAGAAAAACTTTTTACAATCTTGTATTGGCGTAGACTTATACCAGCGCGCAGGCACCGACCTGCACAAGGCTACAACCTTCTCTCGTTCTCTAGCACCCACTGGAAGGGAGCTCCAACCCCTTGATCTTGTTTACCAGCACCCACTGGAAGGGAGCTCCAACGACCTGATCTGATTTACCAGCGACCACTAGAAGGAAGCTTCGATTTCCTCATTGAAGACTCCAACCCTCAACACCTCCGTGGACCAGGTTTCATAAATTTTCATACTTGATCCACCTAATACAACACATCCCAACTTGTAGGCCACATTTCATCAAATTTTCAAAATGGACCCACTACCATTATTTAAGCCCAGTATCAAACATCAAAGTTGAAACTGATCACCGCAACAAATCACTCAATCATCAACTAAAACAACCAATCTCTGAATCAACTGAATCAACCAATCACTGAATCAAACGAAAACCAACTCAATCAATTTATTCTCAAACAACTAGAACAGTTAGATCAATGTAACTAGAGTTTTAATACTAAACCCAAACATTGCATCATCTTACTGAATCAACTAAAAGTCCAGATCAATAAACTATCAGAGTATATACACTATTTTGTTGTAGCAAACCAGCGTGTATACGCAAATTCCTTGAAGCATACCTGCATACAGATCTCAAAACATTAAACAATAAAACTGAACCATTGTCTCTCTAAAATAAACGTTGAATCATACACATAACCACTACATCATTCTGAAATAATCACAAAACCATCCCTGATCATCAATCACAAATAGCTAGTAGCTTCATCATTCTTCAATCAATCAAAACATCATTATTAAGCCCAGATCATCAAGTAAGACTTCATTGATAGACAGTAGAAACACCATAAGGTTGATTAAACTGATCAGACATTTTTTCCAGCAAAACCCTAGCTTATATACGTGCTTTGCTCAAAGCATTCCCATGTGTATACGCATTTCTCCAAAATCAAACCCACGTATAGATCTAAATATATACGCTACTTACCAGTATTAAACCCGTGTGTGTATGCGTCTTTCAAGTTATAAAACCCGCATACAGATATGCAATTACTGGCACAAACCTTCGATGCATCACAAAACTTCAGACATACCCAGATCTCAGCATACACAGAAAAATCACACATCAAGACACTATCATCATTGATCAAATCAACCCATAATCAACATTGTCATTTCAGATCTGTTGGATCTAGTCCATCATCAAATTCCTGAGTGCATACTTAGTTTTAGATCAAACAAATCAATAATAGCCCATTACATACACATTTTTTTCAAATCTAACTATTCATGAAAATATTCATCACTTGCACACATCTACCACTTTGATCTCTATCTCCTTATATAACTTAGCCCTTATCCAATACCACAGGTCAAAACCATAGTAATGCTGATGGTAGTCTTAGACGGGGTCAAATCTCTGTTTGCTAGGGTCAACACCCTAGTAAAGACCCTTGGTATTTGGAATACCATGGTGCGGAAATTGTACACACCTTCCCTTTTTCATTCCCGCGTGTGTATGTGGCTTTTCTTTACAGAACCCGTGTATACTCTACTTTGCTTCACCAAACTTGAGTGTGTACACGACTTTGCTTCATAGAACCTACATATACTCAACTTTGCTTCACCAAACCTGCGTATACTTCTTCAAACTTCATCTTTATCATTCTTCTGTCTCTGGATTGATAATCCTTTTCTGTCACATGTTGACATATCCTATCGACATCTGCATCAAGTGGATTGCCATCAAAGGACAACTCATCAAGTAGGTTGCCATCAAGGACAACATATTAGTCATAATGCCAACAATATTTCTAGAATTTTCCCTTCATTGCATTTAATTAAGCCCATGTGGATCTAATCTGTTCATATGAATTTGTGTAGAAAATCTTTCTTTGATCAAGCTTCAACTGCGAGGGGAAGTTCTCGGGCAAACCAACCCACTCTTGAAAGTACTCAAAGAGAACCCACATTTGTCAATTGCCAAAGTCTTATCATTCGAATTTGTCTTTTAGGGATTTCTTTTGAGCTTTGGTCTCATATTTCTTGCTTCATAATTTAATATCTATTTCTCAAATATTGTGCTTCATTTGCATCTTGTTTTTTTAAAGCGAAATCATGGCTAGGCAAAGGAGAGTTTATCCATACTCCTTAGCTTAGTCTTTGTAGATTACATTGTACACGTACATTTGTAATTTTATTGATTATTTTCGTAGTTAACATTTGATTTGTATTGCAGCCCTCTCTAACTTGTTTCTTGTGACGGCTTGCGAGATTTATCATTTGAAACTATTAACAAGTTTTGTGCAGGACCTTGGGCTCTCAATTCAAAACTAAATTTCTCTTTTGGCCATAGGCATTCAAGGTTCTCTTTGGCTTGACTGAGTTCCATTTTGGGGATGCATTTCTCTCTCTTGGTCGTGGGTTTAAGGAGGCCTGGCCTCTCTTGCTTTGGTGCAAATTCCTCTTTTCCTTAAATCTAATTTTTGTATCTAAATTGGCCCTTTCAAATTTCAGATTTAAAGGCCTTTCTCTTGCCTCATTTGCAGCAGTAACTCATCAAGGAAAAGACTATGGTTGAAGGCGTCATTGTAAAATATTTTTCCTTGAGTTTGGAGGAGACTTTCATAAGCCCTTGCCTCTTGTAATTTAATTAATAAAATTTCTGATTTTTGGGAGCATGGGTTTTACCCATTGACATCCCTATCTCTCCGCTTTGGGAGAGAACTTGTGGTTGGTTTGAATTGTCGATTCTAGTTTCTCTTCTCACTTGCATGCTTTAATTTGCTAATTAAAGCAACCATGTATCTCACTTAATTTGCTAAAGTTCATTACAATTTGCCTTCCATTTACATTAATTGCTACAAGTCACAAGTTACACATTATTTCATAGCAATTCATTTTTTATCCAAGCATCTTTTTAACATGATACATTATAGCTTGGGTATTGTCTAAATTTTCACTTATACTTCACTATTGTGCAACAATTTCACATCTTAAATTTTGATCCATTGTGTATTTGGGTAATTTCACTTTCCAAAGCAACAATTTATTTTATGTCAAGTTAATCTCTCAAGTTGAAGTTTCTTTATTTTGCAAAGCTATTTTGAGTACAATCTTGAGTTTATTTTTCACTAGCATTGCCATTTATTTTACATGCAAATCAATTTCTCATAAGCTTCAAGTTTTCTTTTGGTCGATTATTAGTGTATCATCAAAGCAAATATTTTCACTTCACAATTTTACATATTATAAGGCTTATGCAATCTTGCGTTTAAAGCATCTCTATCTTTTACATCGCACTTGCAAATTTACTTGCATGTCATAGTAGGCATTTTAACTTAGTTGCATATTTAAAATCAACCTCCAAGCATAAGCTTGGTTGATAGAAATCATAGGAAAAAAATCTTTCTTGGAAAGTTCTTCCATTTGGTACGAAGTAAGGTAGAAGCGTTGTGACCCTGCAGTTGTGAAGGTGGTTTTTCCCCTGGTAGGAATGAAGGCACATGTTGGCTCATAAGACTTAGGGGACGGGTATCGTTAATGACAAATTTGTGCCTTTGCCCACTCTGTCTTATAATCACCCTAATTTTTACCCTTTGGTAAGAGCTCAAGAGTGAAAATTTCTAAATCTAACATATCAGAAACCCCTACTGCAATATATGGTTTACTATATCCTACTTGTTCTTTAGATTAACAAGTTATTTAAATACATAAATATCGAAGTAAACACAAATGCATCCTTCACAGAGTACAGATCATGCACTAAAGTAAATAGAAACAATAACGCAAGGGACACTGTTATTTTTGGACAATCGTCCCTGGAAAACTCCAATTTGGGAAAACTGATGCAGCATATAGAGGGTTTTATTATTAAGCAAATTTTTGAATACAACTAGGGTGCCAAAATTGGCTCACCCTCCAGAGAATATCCTTGGTAGTAGTACCTCTTTCCGGAGATAGATATTCTGGCAAATCAGCTTCCAGATGAACAACCCCACAGTGACTTTGATTGTTCCTTGTGCTGGACTGCGAAAGTTGCTCCAAGCACTCCTCTGGAACTGCTTCACCCTCTTTGGAATTGCGTCACCCTCTCCCGGCTAATATGCTCTCAGTCTGCCCCACAGACTTCCTCAGAGCAGCCTCTTCAGCCCAGCATCGGCCTCTACAACCCTTTGCGTTGTCTGTGTTAGTCTCTGCGGCTTTCTGCGTCAACTTCTTCGTCCTCTACGTCTGCCTCTGCAGCTTTTTGCGTCAACTTCTTCGTCCTCTGCGTCTGCCTCTGCAGCTTTTGCATCCTCTGTGCTGGCCTCCTTAGCCTCCCCGTCAGCCCTCCTAAGCTCTGCGCTGCCACTACCGACTCTTTGTTGCCTCTCTGATATGTATTCTTTAGCCTTGGCTTACTGAACTACCCCTCACTACAACTGATCTCTAACTCAATTTCCTCAGCAAGCCCAACCTTATAAAATCGAATTCTTGATCTCTCTTGGTGTGTCTCGAACTGACCCTCAAGCCTCCTCTTATACTTTTCCTGTTGATGATTCAACAACCGAGATTAAGTCCCTAATCAACAGCTAAGATTAGAACTGGTTTGATCCTCATCACTTAGAACTTTCTCACCCATTTTATATTAATACACATTAATATTTTAATTTTCTTAAGTTTAACTTAGGGACTCATTAAAAATATTAATTATTTTAATCTCTTCATCTGGGTTGAATTTCTCCAAACAATTTCTGTGTCTTGGAGATCTCATGTGCGTTAGCCTCTCCACCAAATTTCATGGCTAGAGTACATTCGATGCTACCAAAAATCAACACTCCTTAGTGAGGAATGTGCTCTAGTAATGCTTCACCACTGAAACATCACATTGATCCTCCGCATCGGTACTTATGCTGATGTTGGGCCTACTGCCTCACATCCACTGCACTGCTGCCAATGACACTGCCACTGCCACTGCTACATCTGCACTGTAACTCCCTTTCAACATGCTGCATCATGTTGCCCATAGCATCGCCACTGCTAACTGCAACTCAGTTACAAAGAAGTAAATAACTGATCTCTCCCAAATACTGACATCCCGGTCAATTTGGAAGCCTCGTGATGTTGAAGCTTCCTCTGTTGCTATCCTATGCTCCCTCTACTACCACTGTGCTGCTGCAAACACCTTTGTGCCTCTTGCACTGTTGCGTTGCTACAGACTTCTGCACTCTAGCCTTGCCTTGCTGCTCCACTACACTTTGCTCCACTCGACACCTGTCATCATTCTATTGTCATTAAGGGCTCCCGTAGCCGGATGTGATCAAGAGTTTGGGCACCTCAAGGACCCTGCCCCTACATGTAGTCTTCTTGACTACAACTCGATGTCACTCCATCTCTTCTCTAGAGGTGCATGATCACTTATGGCACAATCATCATCATTCTTGACATCCTTCTCTGCCTTTGTTGGGGCTGCCTTTGAGTCGGAAGCTTCTCCCTTGCCTTTCTTCCTAGGGCATTGAGATGCATAATGTCTCAGCTCCCCACAGTTGAAGCATTTGGCCTTGGAGATGTCCTTCTTCTTCCTCTTCCCTTGTTGTTCACCAAATGCTAGAGCCGCATCCTCATCTTTCTTGACTCGAACTCCCTTACCGCCTACTCCCACCTTGGTCAACCTCCTAATCTCCTCCTGTCGTAGAGCTGCCCACATCTCCTCCCAACTGGGGACAGTCACTCTGCCCAAAATGCTTTGGGCAAATGTCTCCCAGTCCTTGGAAATTGCATTCAGAGCAGTCCTAACCATAAACTCTAGATTTGGTGTAGACCCCATGGAAGTAAGCTAGTCACGAATTCCTTGCAACCTGAGGAGGAAGTGATCTATCTCCTCTCCTTTTTGTCTCTGATATGACCTCAGTTGATTCTCCAATAACATCTTCCGTTGCACGAAAGAGCCCTGGTATAAGGTGATCAGCGTCTGCCACATCTCATTTGTTGTGTTCTTCTCAGCGATATGTGGTATGACATGATCCTTGACCCCATCTAGGATCATGCATTTCGTCTTTGCCATGGCCTCCTCATACTTCTCATTTGCATTCGGGTCAAATGGAACAGCTATGGTTTTCAAGGCATAGTCCTTGATGCGATGTTTATCCAGGATTGCCAGGATCCTAGCTTTCCAGACAACAAAAGTGGAAGCCCCATCCAATCTGTCTCGATTCCTCAATCCATTTACTGTCATCTCTGCTCCTATTCTGGACTCCTTATGAGTCTCGACTTCCCTCCTGAAAATCCTCCTACCAACTGTCGAATCACTCCTCTCCAATTCCCTTTTGTTGTTGCAACTAGAATCTGGATTTCTTGGCTAGAAATCCTTCGAGGTAGTGCTCCCCTCTACCTTGATTCAATCTCCTTAGACACTGTTCTGCACTGAAAGAAACATCATCCCACCAGCTCTTCAAATCAAAATCTGCACAACTCTCTTAGCCCCAACCACTGAAGAATATGAGCCCTTCTGGCTCTGCGCAATCACAGTCAAAGCTGGATCAGCTCCTCCTGGCCACAATGTCAATCCTTCCTTGCTGAGAAAGATGACTGGGCATTGTGTAGTCCTGATTTGCCCCCTTCTATCTCTTTGTCGACCTGGACTGTTGACGCAGCTACTGTGTGGACTCCTCCCAACTACTGTGGCTTCCCCTCCTGGCTCAAAATGTTGACGCAAGCATTGCATGAGCCTCTATGTCACTTTCTCTGCACTGCGTCACTCTTCCTTCTGCATCTCTGGCTTTGGAACAATGTTGTCTCTCGGGACAACTGCTTCTCTACTGCAAACTCTCAGATTTCTCGGTTGGAACCTTCATTCTCCTTTGATCTTGAATCACTCTAATACCATGTGAAAATTTCTGAATCTAACACATCAGAAACCCCAACTACAATATCTGGTTTACTATATCTTACTTGTTCTTTACATTAACAAGTTATTTAAATACATAATATCAAAGTAAACACAAATGCAACCTTCACAGATATACAGATTATGCACTAAAGTAAACAGAAACAATAACACAAGGGACTCTGTTATTTTTTGACAATCGTCCCCGGAAAAACCCAATTCGGGAAAACTGGTGTAGCATATAGAGGGTTTTATTGTTAAGAATATTTCTGAATACAACTAGGGTGCCAGAAATGACTCACCATTCAGAGAATATCTTTGGTAGTAGTACCTCTTTCCGAAGATAGATATTTCGGCAAATCAGCAACCAAATGAACAACCCCATAGTGACTTTGATTGTTCCTTGTACTGGATAGCGAAAGCTGCTCCAAGCACTCCTCTGAAACTGCGTCACCCTCTCCTGGCTAATCTGCTCTCAGTCTGCCCCACAAACTTCCTCAGCGCAACCTCTTCATCCCAGGGTCAGCCTCTATAGCCGTTTGCGCTGTTTGCATCAGCCTCTGTGGCTTTCTGCATCAGCTTTTGTGTCCTCTGTGCCTGCCACTACAGCGTTTGCATCCTCTGTGCTGGCCTCCTTAACCTCTGCGTCAGCCCTCCTAGGCTCTGCGTTGCCTCTTCCAACTCGTTGTTGCCTCTTTGATATGTATTCTTCAGCCTTGGATCGAAATCCCTTGCTGAACTGCCCCTCACTACAACTGATCTCTAACTCAATTTCCTCAGCAAACCCAGCCCCAGAAAATCAAATTCTTGATCTCTCTTGGTGTGTCTTCAATTGACCCTCAAGCCTCCTCTTATACTTTTCATGTTGACGATTCAACGGCCGAGATTAAGTCCCTAATCAACGACTAAGATTAGAACTAACTTGATCCTTATCACTTAGAACTTTCTCACCCATTTTATATTAATACACATTAATATTTTAATTTTTCTAAGTTTAGACTTAGGGACTCATTTAAAATATTAATTATTTTAATATCTCTTCATTCGGGTGGAATTTCTCCAAACGATTTTTAGGTCTTGGAGATCTCATGTGCCTTAGCCTCTCCACCAAATTGCATGGCTAAAACACATCCGATGCTACCAAACATCAACAAAGAGGAGGACTTCTCACCTAGATTAGGCATTCTAGATTAAAAACAACCAAGATAATTGCATCCAGATCTAGTGTAGTTGTATTTCATATTAACACATCTCATGGTTTTACTTGCAATTGGTCATTTTACTTGTCATTGTTGAATTGAATACTTTGTTTTGGCAAGCATTATTTCATCTATATTTTTGCAAGTAGAATACTAATTGTTTTCCTTTTGCAAGATATCCTTGTATGAATTGATTTAGCGATTGATTATATATATATTTTTTTCACGTGTGGTTCACGGATACCCATGGTCATTGGGTAGCTGCTACGTCCACGATAAGAACTGGGTAGATTGACCCCGAAGGGGATCACACCCCTCAGCCTATATCTAGACCTGACCCCAAGAGCTTTCGGGAATTGACCCTGTGGCCTCCCAATTGGTGAGGCACTGATTTGACCGGTTGAGCTAACTCTTGGGGCTGAGCGATTGATTATATATATTTGAAAGCATCTTTATATCGTGTATTGATTATTTTATTGTGCTAACATTTTCTTGTTCGTAGTCAGGATTACTTGTGCTTTTATTTGAAAGCATTCCATTTATATTAAGCAAATATCTTTCATTTTTTGAGCAATACTTTAAAAGACATTGGTCTTTCATATGCTTATTCTTATCTCACATGTTGATAGTTGGTTATTTCATTTCATATTTCTCATATCATATTTGTGTCCAATTTTAAGAAAGTAATCCACTTCACTTTAACATTCTCCTATAAAACTCCCATCATATAACTTTTCATTTAAGGACCACCCCCTTTTGCTAACCTAGGAGATAACTTAGATGGAGAGAGTTGGGAATAGGTGACAGCCCCTTCTCTTGGTTCCTTGCCACCAACCACACCTTGTGGGGTTAAAGGCTTTTCTCACCAACTGTTAGCTATGCATGACGGACAACAAGCGTAACACTTGTAAAGCAAGAAAACCATATCATTTGAGTCTCTCCTGTGAATGGGCTCTAGAAATCACTACCTATCCAATCATTGAGTTATCATTCACAGTGACTTCCCTCATACAAGGACCCCTCCCATTGGTGATAGTCCGTAAAGAGTAGGGGACATCAACTGAGGTGATAGTGATTCCTTTCCCCATTGTTGCCACTTGATCTAGTAGTAGTCCCATAGGAACCCCTCCTAGCACCCCTGCTAAATTGAGTGGTAACAAGTTGAACTTGTGCTTACTTACGAGATCAAGCAACCAAGTTGCCAATCATCATCACAAGCTAAAAAGGTATGGTATGGTATCGTTGATTTGTTTTTGTTGCAATAAAATAGGTCATAAGGCTAGGAATTGTTGGCACTCTAAAAGGCCAAGCCGCCCATGTAGAAATTATTGCCAGTGGTCCAGTACTATAGATTAATTGGACGATTGGAGGCCAAATATTGGAGACTTCATTTGAAACTTCATCCCAAGAATTGAACAACCAAGAAAAAATCTTCGAGAGTCAAGGTCAAGGGGAAAGAGGAGTTGTTTGCATATGCAACCCAAGGAGCAATTATTGTTTAGTGACCTATTGACCTATTGTAGCTTAACTCTAGCCATGAGATGGTCGGCACGCTCATGCCAAAGGCAACCCCTATTTAGCTATCTGCCATCCTATGACAGAGGCACCCTTTCTTGGAAATTTGTTGGAGATTGCTTAATGGAAGTAGAGGAGGTAGTCATGTAAATGCAAAGAAGAAGAAGATAGAAGGGAGTCGAAGATTTGGGGGACCAAAAGCTTGCAAATAGGGAGATGTTATCCAAATTGGATCCTAATTAAATTTATTATCTAAACATTGTAATAATAATTTTGTTGTTTTCACAAAGTTTAGTGAATGGTTAAAAAATTCTTTCGACTTAATGAACCATTGTGATGGTTGGCCTTCCAAAGCAGCCTATTAAAATATGAAGCATATGGATAAGAAGGGCACTCAGCGGAAGAGAGGAGAGCTTGAGAGGAAACAAAGAAGTGGGGCAATAGCAAAACATAAAGGACTCAGATGTAGAAGCTTGTTCAAAGGTTGTCTCTAAGCCAAAGCCATCTGCAATTTTGCCAATGAGTCAAAATACAAGAAACTGTGTAAGTCACTTTTCGTAACAATTTCCTTGGCCTAATAAAATTCCCATCAAATGTTGCTCTTCCCATTTGGGTTTCTAGGGTAAAAAATTATATGGTGCATCTGGTAGTTGTGCACTTGTTTGGATTGGTCTATTCATGTGTGTATATATTTCCATGCAAATGTCATTCATGGATTTATTGTATTGTTGAGGTTGAATCAGTACAAACAAGCACAAAGCATCCCTTTATTTGTCCAATCCAGGAATTTGTAAAACACAACGACAACCATGCACTTGAGGAATTTTCGTACAACCAAATATGAGTTTACATGAATCACTGTCCTTTCAACACTTCATTTCCCAGCACATTGGCTTAAAATTGTGTAAACGGTGCTTTGCTACAACACTTCATGAAATTACTGGTTTGTGTGAAAATTTCTAAATAGAAATCCTACTGCAGTGATTAATATTCTTTCTTCAACTTATTATCTCAGAAATAAGTTATCCACAGTATTCTTATGGCAAATATCGAAACATATTCTACTGCAGCTTGCACAATTAAAACATTGCAAAAAGTAAATGTAAGGAAAAATACTGGCAAATACAATCACAATGGCAGTTATTTTTGGACAATCGTCCTCGGAAAAACCCAATGTGGGAAAACTGGTGCAATAGATGAGGGTTTTATTATTCTTCAACGAATTCTCATGTACAAATTACAGCTAACAAAATATGAATGAGAAATTTTATAGACACTTCTTGACCAAGTTCTACCCCAGGTGAAGCACTTGTTCTTCCTTGAAATCCTTTTGGTCCTCTCTGCATCAAATTTCTCTCTCTGGCTCAACATCACGCTGCTCACGTAGGCTCTGCGTCAAACTTTCTCTACGTTGCTACTTTTTGCGTCACCCTATTTTTGCTCTGCGTCTTACTGCCTTGCATTCTCTGAATATGTTGATGTCCTCTCTTCCTTTCTCACTTGCAACTCTCCCTCTGATTCGATTTTCTCTTGCCGAACTTCGACCAGTGAGAAAATCGATCTTACTCAGGTAATTGAGTATCTCCCTCTGGTGTTTCTCCAAGTGCCCATCAAGTCTCCTCTTATAATCCTCTCATTTCTCAATCAATGACTTAGATTAGATTCTAATAAATGGTTAGGATCACCTCTACCTACCTATAGAAGGAGTTGGCCCCAAACCATCCCATTCTTATGCCGCCGGCATCCGAAAAAAAAGAGTGGCTCCGAAAACACTCTAGGTAAGAGATGGCTCACTCGCTCGACTGTCTTCCCTACACCTATCGACGTTCCGCGTTTCCATCCACTAGCTGACTCATTATGCGGAAAGGTTACGCCGTTATACGCTTGTGCAGGCCCCTTCAATCTTTATACAAGGACGGCCGAAGAGAGAAGTTCATGGGAGCATGTTGCCCCACCTGAACCATAGAGAAAGTTCGGGAAAGGTTTCCCTTTAAAATATAAGTGAAACCAGCCTCACTTGACAAAACACCTTACGAGCATTCATTCATTAATACTAATTACGTTCATTCGAGATATTGTCATTCTGCCTTCGCAGAGCAGCAATATCTTTGCCTTCTTCTAGAAGTTCCACCCATAGTTTTGATTAATACCCATTAATTATTTTAATTTCATAAGTTTAGACTTAGGGTCCCATTAAAAATAATTAATTATTTTAATAAAATTGTTTTTGGGTGGAATTTCCCAAAACGATTTCCGAGTATTGGAGAATGCATGTATTTAAGCCTTCCTGCAAATTTTGAGGCCTAGAGCACATTTGATGCTACCCCAAATCAACAGTTTGTATACTAACACTTCGAATAATTTATTAATTAGTTTTACATGCTGGTGGGTTCCAATCTAGCTAGTGGCTTGGCTTCATTTATAGGAATTTACAGGGTAAGTTCCTCAAATAGAACACCAAAGGACACATGCTTACAAACAGATCACAGATCAATACACCAGTGTTCTTGACATGGTTAAAACTCTCAAAGAGGGAAACAGTGCACGGCTTGAGCCAATGCGGCCACTTCAAGCAATTTATTAATGTAAAAGAAAGAAAATTTACATAAGCTTCTCTCATGAACAGTCACCTAACAAATGACCCTCCATGCTCTTTAAGTAGAGATCATGGACCAATCGGGTGTTAAGCCACGGATCAAGTCTGGGTAATACTGATGAGAGAATGAACCGTTGGATCACTTCATGTCTAGAACATATCGTGACCGTTGGATCGTAAGTTACAAAAAGTACATACTAAAGAAACACAATTTACCTAACTATACACTAGACCAAGTTATACTTAATTATTTCATATGTGTCGGAATATCCTAACATCCCCCCTTAAGAACAACTTGGGATAGGATTGAAGGATGTACGAAGATGACACAATAGGAGAAAGAAGGAGGCATTAGAGCCTATCCTCCCTTAGTGACAACTTCCTGAACTCTAACCATAAATCGAAGTTTAGTAAACTTCGCCTCTGTGAGAGCCTTTGTAAAGATGTTTGCAACTTCATCATCGATTGAACAATAGTGCACTTCAAGAACATGGTCATGAATGAGCTTTCCAATGAAGTGCATGTGTAGTTCAATGTGTTTGCTGCGTTGATGTTGGATTGGATCTTTTCATGGTTTAATGACACTTTGATTATCACACCACAGTGTAGTTGGATGTTGCTGCTGAAAACCAAACTCTGACAGGATCTGACGAAGCCACAGGGCTTCCTTACTAGCTTCGACAATGCCACGATACTCTGCTTCTACTGAAGAAAGAGAAATGGAACTTTGTTTCTTGCAAGCCCATGTAATAGGTCCAGAACCAAGAGTGAATATATAACTTGCACTAGACTTTCAATCATGAGAGTCACCAGCCCAATCAGAATCAGTGACACCAACTAATAGAGGAGATGCTTCTGCATTGTAATGAATCCCAAACAGAATTGTACCTTGAACATAACGAAGTATTCTTTTAGTTGCTTTCCAATGACTTTCATGTGGGTTTTGCATAAACCAAGCAACAAGGCCAACAACAAAGAAAAGGTCAGGACGAGTATGGGTCAGATATAAAAGTTTTCCAACAAGCTAACGGTATAAGGTTGCATTGTTGAAATTTCTAAGTCGCACTATCTGGTTTATTTCTCCTACTTTTTTAATTACTGAACAAGTTATTTAACCATATAACTACTGAAATAAACACAATGCAGTCTCAACCATCTATAGATCATCAACTGAAAGAAATAGACAAATACACAAAGGACACCATTAGTTTTGGACAATCGTCCCCGGAAAAACCCAACGTGGGAAAATCAGTGCAACAGTTCTGAGGGTTTTATTATTAAGCAAATTTTCTTGAGTACAACTGGGTGCCAAATTGGATCACCCGATAGAGAAATCTATCTAGTAGTATTACCTCTCTTTGGAAGCAAATATTCTAAAAGTCTGCTCCACGAAACTCTCTCCAACGCCACTCTGAGGCTTTGTGTCAACCCTCCTGGCCTTTGCGTCAACCCTTTGATGCTCCGCGCAGCCTTTCAGGCCCTCTGCATAATCTCTGCAGCCTCTGTGTTACTCACGCAGGCCCTCTGGCTCCTCTATGTAGTCATTGCTAGCTTTTGCGTGGCTCTTGCTGGCTTTGTGCCTGCCTCTCTGCCTCTGCATTGGTCTTCTGACACTATCTCTACCTCTCTGTTATGCATTCACTGCCCCTCGCTGCAACTTTGATCACTGGTTCGATTTCTCTTAGCAAACCTCGCTCTAGAAAATCGAACTGACTGATCAATTTGGTGTATCTCCAACTGACCCTCAAGCCTCCTCTTATACTTTTTCTGTTGAGTCTTCAACGGCTGAGATTACATCTCTAATCAATGGCTAAAATTAGATTTGGCTTGATCCATGTCATTTAGAACTTTCTAACCTAGTTTTATATTAATACCCATTAATATTTTTATTTTCCTAAGTTTAGACTTAGGAACCCATTAAAAATATTAATTATTTTAATATCTCTCTCACCGGATAGAATTTCCTCAAACCATTTATGGGGTCTTGGAGATCTCATGTGCTTTAGCCTCTCTACCAATTTTCATGGCTAGAACACATCTGATGCTACCCCAAATCAACATGGATCAACTTCAGGGGAAGTACAAGTGAGTAAAAGTTTAGCTCCAGACTGAAAGGGAGAAGGGGTTGGCTTATAGTCTCCCATGTGAAAGTAGCGTAGAAGATCACATGCATACTTGGACTGGGAAAGGGAAATACCTTATTTGGATTGCAAGACTTGAAGACCAAGAAACTAATGCAGGTTTCCTAAGTCTGTCATTTCAAACTACATTTTAAGGTTGGATTTCACATGGTTTATAAGGTTGGGATCACAACCAGTAAGGATAAGATCATCAACATAAAGAACAAGAATGATAAGAGACTTACCCACTTTCTTGGTGTAGACAATATTGTTAGAATGACACCTAGAAAAACCAGTATCAAAAAGAAAGCTTTCCATTTTGGCACAAGCTCGAGGGGCTTGCTTGAGACCATAAAGGTGTTTCTTAAGTCGACATACAAGGCTAGAGTCTGTTTGTATAAAGCTAGGAGGTTGTTCCATATATATTTCTTCATGCAAGTCCCCACGCAAGAAGGCGGATTTAACATCCATCTGATGGACTTCCCATTTGAAAGAGGCAACAAGGGAAAGAACAAGGCGGATAGAGTTCTTTTTGGCAACAGGGGAGAAGGTTTCAGTATAGTCAATGCCTTTAACTTGTGAAAAACCCTTAGCAACAAGACGAGCTTTATGTTTATCAACTTTTCCATCTGGTCCAAACTTGGTTCTGTAAACCCATTTTCATCTAACAAGTTTTCATCCCTTTGGAAGAGGAACAAGGTCCCATGTATCATTTATCAATAATGAACGATATTCTTCATTCATCGCTGCGTCCCAATCTGGATGCCCTGAAGCTTCTGCAAAGGTGTCAAGATCATAATTTGTTGAAGGTTGAGCCAGTAAAGAAGAGGCTTTATCGAATTGAAAACGTGTACGGTGTTGATCTGTAGGATCACTTGCAAGAGTACCTGCTGCATCGTGAGTAGCGTGGACCCATTTTGGAAGCTGAGGAGCTGAAGGAGGATCATGAGAAGGTGGGGGATGATTGTCATCCTCGCTGTCATCATCTGAAGAAGAAATATTTCAGAAGTAGAAGGGATAGAGAGAGCTGGCACATTTGTTGAACTAGGCTCGCAGGCCGATATATTTTCAACAAACTTTACATCTCTTCTAATGATAACATTTTTGGATTTAGGTTGAAGAAATCTATATCCTTTGACATCTTTAGAATATCTAACAAAAATACTTTTTCCACTCTTAGGTTCTAAGGCTTTATGTTTCTCATCCGGAATATGGGCCCATGCTGCACTTCCAAAAACACGAAAGTGACTTACATCTGGTTTAATTGAGCTCCATGCTTCTTCTGGAGTGATATTCTTTAAAACCTTAGTAGGAGTGCGATTTACTATGTAATTTGCACAATTAATTGCTTCTGCCCAAAAATTAAGACTAAGTCCTTTATATTGAAGCATACAATTAACCATTTCCTTTAAGGTGCGATTCTTCCTTTCAGTTACACCATTTTGCTGTGGAGTATATGGAACAATATGTTGCAGTTGAATTTCATGCTTAGTGCAAAAATTGATGAATTTGTTGCTAACATATTCTCTGCCAATATCAGATTTTAGCTTAAGAATTTGATATCCATATTGTTTCTCAACAAGGACCTTAAAGTCTAAGAACATGTTAAAGACTTCACTCTTGAATAATAAGAAGTATACCCAAGTGCGTCCAGAGAAATCATCAATGAAAATTAAAAAATACTTGTAGCCAGAGAATGAAACAATTGGAAGTGGACCACATAAACCACTATGCACAAGCTGTAAAGGGGTTGAGGCATGCCAAGAGGCATGTTTTTCAAAATATCCCGATAATGTTTTCCAAGTACACATCCGGAACAAACACCATCTCTGCAAGATACCATAGCAAGACTTGTCACCATATTTTCTTTACATAGATTTTGAAGGGAGCGATAGTTTAAGTGACCAAATCGCTCATGCCAAAGTTTGCTCACTTCATCATTATGAGCAACAAATACCAAGGGAAGATATGATGACCCAAAGTTGTTAAACTTATACAACCTTGTAGAATCATCAACAATGCTAGTATCTAAAATTTATGTAGGATCTCTTAGGTCCTTAATTACAACATCATGAGGTGAAAATTCAACGGTTTTATCTTCACCTGAAGGAGTTATCTGATATACAGATAGAAGGTTGCAGAATAAGGTAAGAACACATAATGCATCATTAAATTGACCATTGTCTAGATGAATAGTTCCAGTGCCTACAACACTAAGAGATCTATCATCACCGACATAAATATTTTTGGTGTTACAATCATTTAAAGAAGAAAACATGGCTTTGTTTTTGGCCATGTGATAAGAAGTTCCAAAATCAATGAGCCACTCATGAGAATGAGAAGAAGAAGATACATTTAGTGCATAACCAAACCAA